>JAQFZH010003112.1:0-14606 GCA_034695485.1 Entomobrya nivalis | reverse complement strand
GCAAATTCTCGTGTCGCCCCAGCGATAAGTTCATTCTGTTTTAAACTGTTTTAAAACCCATTTTAATTAAACTATTAGCTAACTCATTTAATTACAACAGTTAACGTGTTTTTACTCTAAATATTCTACCAGTTATTATCGATAACTCTAAATAAGTCAGAGTTGAAGCCAACCTAAACCCCAATATTTGAGCACTCTTTTTGTGATACCACGACGCCATGAAATACTAATACGCTAGTGACCACGCAAAAATCTCAATTAACCCCACGTCGATTCTAACATCAATCAAACAACCATGAAAACTACTCATAGAACTACAACCAACACTCAAGGTAACGTAAGTACTTTTCCACGTTACAATGCAAATTCCCCAAGATCACCCAAAGGTCCTCACCAATATTTACACAACCATGGAGCCCTGATGTCTAGACACCGATCCACATCTCCCATCCGAAAAAAGTTCACCAAGTCCAAAACTCCCCAATGTCACCCCAACCTTCAGACTTTTTTAGCAAAAATTTTCCACTATAAACTAGATCAAAATCTGGTATTCATCCAAACCAGATCAATCCAGTTTAATATTCAAGTTCATTTGTACCCCAACACGCACTTGTTTTCAATCAACTACGCATACCGACATGTTGGCATAACAATTCATTATTTGTGACCTTGGAGCTACTTGGACTAGAAACAATGGACGCAGACAACGTACAATATAAACATGTTTAAAATTCAGCAACCACACTCAGTTGACCAACGAAACCGTACGCCAATAAAAAAATTCCCCATGTGTTTATGTGACATTAATTCTCTAATGCATTCTATGAACCAATAAAAACCACCCCAACACCAACACTTACAAAACCAACTAAAAAATATTTATTCTCACTTATTCAAATCAATCAACCTAATAAGATTATAAATCTTAACAGCCGGCCCCAACTTAATCCCAAGCGCATCCGTCATATCCGACTGCGTCAACATCAAAAAGCTCTCCCCATCAATCAAATTACACCTAAACGAGTCCGCCACCTTCTGAGCTGTAGGCAGATTTGAGCATAAACTCTGGACTAGGTTCGAGATCCTCTCATGACTCCAAGTCAGTATCTCCGACCTCTTCGGTATCGGTTGCTGGTTGCTCACGGACGAGCACTTGACCTGAGTACTCACAAGCTTGTTAAAGTTTATCGGGTTCGAGTTTCTCGACAACAGCGCTTGTGTTTGAGGTTTGTGGGGGAGTACCGCTGGGGTGTATGCTTTGGGTTCTATTTTTACGCTTATCTGCTCCTTGTCGTTGGTGTCTTCTTCTTTTAGTACTGGTGGTGGGGTGATATCCTCCTCTTTCACGTCTTCCTTCTTCTTCCCCCCCAAATCATAGTGAGCATCCTCAAACACGACAACCCTATCAGTAAATTTCCCACTATCACTGTACTCTTGAACGTTCGCCAGCGAGTAAGGACAGTCCCGAGTTTTCGAGTGAAATGGAAAGTTGGGTCCCCTCACGTTACAAACACTCTTGCAAGTATTGTGGTTAGGACACACTGGGAAGTTGCTGTCTGGTGATGGAGATCTGTTTGGTTCGTCGTTTGGGTCGAAATCGT
Organism: Entomobrya nivalis; assembly: GCA_034695485.1. Classification (NCBI taxonomy): domain Eukaryota; kingdom Metazoa; phylum Arthropoda; class Collembola; order Entomobryomorpha; family Entomobryidae; genus Entomobrya; species Entomobrya nivalis. The sequence continues at coordinate 13,005 of JAQFZH010003112.1, read as the reverse complement.
CGTCAGCTAACGGGTGACCTGTACGCTGACCCCAACCTAGCGGGTGGAGATACTCTGAGTACGCGTGGATGTCGTAGTCGAATGAGCTTGATTTTGTGGATGGGAATGTTATCGTGTATGTTGCTGTTGAGTGGGTTATTGAGGTGATGCGGGCGAGGCGGAGGAGGCGGGGGGAGCGCTAGAGGAAGGGTAATTGAGAATTGTTAGGTGACATAATTACATGGTTAGGTTCATTTAAAATGTAACGCGTGTACACTCACCTTATCAATCACCTCAACCATCTCCCCAACACCAAAAGGCAGCTCCCGTTTAATCCCAAGCAGGTTTGAAGGCAGTGCTTCAGAATTTGTCTTTTTCAAGTACTCGTCCCACTCGAACTCTGACGCGTTCTCTATAACAATCAAACAAGTAATTTAATAATAACTTACAAATCACAATTAAATCCCCATCCCAACCAAACTCACCATAACAATGTGGAGGAGTGATATCAATCCCGTGCTCCTTACAATACCCAACAGGATGCACATCCCCACTCCCCAAAAAACTCCAATAATCGTACAAACTATCCCAACTGTCAAAATGAACCAAGAACCTTTCCCCCATCACACATGATACTGTCGCTACACAAATGAGGTTCTTGTTCCTCCTATCAACCGCCTCTACCTTCATACCTACTCGTATCAGCGATGGTGGACATGATTTGATTTTTTCAATGTTGGGAAAGTTGGAGTCGGGGGCTGCTCTCGCGTTTTCTGTAGAGCTGATGTAGTCTTCGTACGTAAAGTTTGGGGGGGAGTGGAAGTGGAGGATTGTGTTGTTTGGGTTTGATGATGTGTAGGTTTTGGACCTGTGAAATAGAGTTCAGTTAATTAAGTTGTCTCAAATATACTAATTAATAAACACACGTGTCAAAACTCACCACCCAACCGGAAAAATATACTCCGAATCCGCATTAACCCAAAAGTTAAACTTGTCCGGATACCCAACAAACTTGACGAGCAACCTATACCCAATCACCTCGACAACCACAACCGGACAAAACAAACTCTGATGCTGAGGATCTATCGCCTCCAACACATCGTTAATCCTAAACGGGTTATCCTGAATCTCAACAACTTGCTCCTGTTCCACCTCCACCTCCAGTTTAATCCTCTTCCGTTCAATCTCGCCCTCTTGCTCTTTCTTCTCCTCTTCCTCCTTCCTCACTTTTTCTTCCAACTCGTTTTTGAGCTTGCACTCGTTTATTCGTGTGACGACGCTGCAGTCGTGTGTACAGTGCTTGGTGTCGTAGAACTCGTGGAGTAACCCGTAGCAGCCGCAGGTGTCACATGATACTGTTTGGGGTGGGTTCGGTTCGGTTGGTGGGTCAGAGTTGTCGTCAGAGTAGCTTGAGCAGGTCGAGTGTGATGAGGAGTCGGTGTCAGTGTCGTCGTCTTCGATCAGTTCGAGAAACCCGTACTCGTTTGTTAGGAACTGCAAAAACAAGGGTAATTAGTTTACAAGTTAATTAGTAATTAAATGCCAATTTACAACTCACCCTCAAATTCTCACTAGGCCTCGGCAACTCACTATCAACCCCCCCACCACTCCCCCCACTATTAACCTCCGCCTCATCATCATACAAACTGTAAACAGTGACAGTATCATCCCCACTCGCCACACCAACCTCCTCCCCACTAACCTCAACCTCGTTAACTGCTAAATTAACGTTGGTAAACGGCTGGTTGTTGTTGTGTGCGGGGATGGGGGGTAGCGAGGATGTCGCTGTTGTTTGGAGGTGGAATGCGTTCTTTAGCTGCATTGTGCTTTTAATTGTTTAGTTTAATTGCATCGTGTTAAACAGTTGCATTGTGTGGAGAGAGTGTTCGTTTGTTTGTGTTTTTTTACGTGCACTCTCAAAACACTGTGGTTGCCATTGAATACAAAAATCAACCAAAAAGAATACCGCTGCCGACAGGATTCGAACCTGCGAGGGGAGACCCCATAGGATTTCAAGTCCTACCCTTTAACCACTCAGGCACGGCAGCTGGCTTGTTAAATTACCCGAGTTTTACGCAGGTTTGTTGGTGTGCCAGGGGTTTTCACGTTGTTTTGGTCTTGAGATGGGTTTACTATGGAATTGAGACTCGTATTGCCCCATATACTTATTTGAATAACATGTTGCGGGATATAAGTGGTGTCTGTCGGGATGTTTTGTGTAGGTGTTGAGGAACTCACAGGTGACTCCGGTAGTTTTTATAATTTGAAGTGAAATTAAATATCCAAACATGTCAGGGAAAACGGGTGGATCTGGGGGAGGAGACACGGATGTGCATATCTCTCATGAGAATCAGAAGAAGATCAATAGGTTTGCTATCATGAATGGGTGGGTTGAGGAGATTCAGGAGAGTCTTGGTGTTAAGAAGGTGGGTGTTTTTGGTGACAATTTATGCAGTGGAATTGGCATTTAGTTAACTGTGTAAACTGTTTAATTACAGACGCTGCTAACCCACCTGGAGGATGCAGAGAACGACCTCCTCCTCAGCGACGTGGTGATGGAGAACCCTGACATGGGGATACCAATGTTGGTTGGGGAGAGTTTTGTGTTGTTTTCGGGGGATGAGGTTCAGGTGGGTGTGTTATAGTGAATTATGACAATTTAATGAACTAATATGCAAGTTAACCTAATCAAATGACTCCCACTCCAGGAAAACCTCAACTTCCTAAAAGACCGAACCCGAACAGAAATCACCACCCTAGAATCCCGCATCACCGAGATCAAATCAGAAATGGACGGACTCAAGAAACTACTCTACGAACAGTTTGGAAGTAACATTAATTTGGAGAACGACGGGGGTCAGCCTGGAGGTGCGGGTGGTGTTCCCAGTCTCGTGAACATGTGAACGCCGCATAATATTTTGAATTAAAACGATTGATCTTTTCACTAATCAGTTTAAACTTAAATTGTAATCAGTTTTTTTTATTGTAACGGCCTTAATTCTGTTAAGTTAAGCGTGTAATCGGTAAAAATGCTTATTAAATGAGGGTATTTACAAGAGAGATTTATATGCTACAAGTCTTCCATTATTTTGTTGTAGTCGTCTTCGTCGTCGTCGTCGACGGCGCGGCGGGTGAACTGTCAAGGGGAATTAAATTGTTTAGTTTCGTCATTTAAATATGCATACAATAATTTAAGTTCTCATTTGTACAACTCACAGTAACACCACTCTTCCCACCCCCCATCATCAAAGGATTCCCTCCCCCACTCCCCACCTTCTCCAGAATATCAATCAGCTGCGCTTCATTCACTTTCGCTCCAGCCCCGAACCTCCCCATCCTCGCCATGTTGATAAGCAGACCTGTCACCGCTTCAGCCTTTTCTGGTTTAGCCAGCGATAGGGTCGATACTAATCACAATCAAACACACAAATTATACCACATGACATGACACAATTAAAAGTTAATTGACAAAAGTTAAAAATATGAACCCACATCTCGCCCTCGCCTGCTGATCAAGTATCTGATTCAAAACCTGATTCTTAAACTCCTCCTGCCTCTGTCTCTGCTCCTGAATCTGTTCCTCTTTCGCCTGCTGCTGTGACATTTGCTGTTCACCCCCTCCCCCCTGGGGACCTACCATCTGTTCCATAATATTCAAACGTGCAAAAATTTCAGAATCACACTAATCCCCTCTACACAAACTCATTAAACCCATTCCCAAAAAAACACCCCGGACTCCCACAAAAAAACAAAAACAAGTTTTCAAACATCCCCGCCCCCATGACAACACTCTAGTAAAAAAAACTGGGGCAATGGGACAACATCATAACCCAGCGATAACAAATTTCACACGTGAACACAAAGTGTATGCGCACATGAGACGAACATGCCAAAAATGCTGTGTACTCTGTCCGCTTTAATTACACAAAAAAAGTTGGCGTCACATAATAGGTTTTACACTAGCTATCGTCATGATCATCATCATTTATCCTTTCGAAGGATTTCTGACTGTTGCTTCTGTCTTTTTGGAATGGGATGCGGTGTATGGTAATTTTTAGAACATGTAGGTACATGTGTAAAATGGATAAAATGAATTGGGTATATATTTGCTGTGGTAGTTTAGCATATTTGCATAATGAAAATGATGAGGATAGTCAGAGATTTGTTGAATGCGTGGGGTGGCAGTGGTTTCTCTTGCGATACGAGAACGGGTTTGATTCTTTTTTTTTGGATGGTACGACTTTGTGGAGTCGACTTTTTTGTACAAGTGAATGGGTATGTGATATGGTGGCTATTGATGAGGATTTTAAAAAAGTGTTTGAGGAGATTTGTTGTTTGGGATTTGTGATGAGGTGGAGGGGGGTTAGTGTGGGGGTTAGGTTAGGTTATGAAAATATGCTAATATGTCCAAATCATAATGTTACAGGTATCGGGGTTACTTGAGACACGCCGATAGGTTTTTAAAGAATTTGGAGTTTTGTACGTTAACTACTAAAGTCACAAGAGTTATCAGCGATAACTTTAAAAGTAATTAGAGTTAATATGCTTAAACTCATGAATTTGTAAGTTTTTGAGAGATAAACTCAAAAATATTTGGAGTTAAAGACTGAAATTGCAAGATGTGAAATCGGGGTAACACGAGACAAACTCACATCTTTGATCCATGAGATAGCACGCAATGTTTTATCGAAACTAGATTTTCATTCATGAAAATATTTTAAAGTTAAGTATCTTCACGTTGCTACTATCCCCATTCATCAACATCCCATTCAAACCCACTCATCCAAACGACATGAGTCCCAAACAACAACACAAAATGTCAAGACTTAAGACTTAATCCCTTTTGGGTGAATAAACCCTATTGTCTTACAAACCCAAAATAACATTCAAGAACTTTCTACGCATTACACTAGTCTGCAGACACATAACCCTTTTATAAAAGCATTAAGCAAGCAAGTTTTTTTCGAAACTAACTGGTTTTAAAAGATTTTCAAAACACAAATAGGTAGTAGTGAACATGGTTAACTGTCATAAACAAATGGTCCAGTTATGATTCATTGTTAAAAGTGCATTCATCAACATTTAAGTGCGTATCATTTGGGGGTAACGTGAGATAGCCAAGAATATCTTTAACTCCGAGTCACATCACATGGTAACATCAACACACAAAGTGGTCACACTTTTCAGTGACCTTTCATTTAAACCTAGTCAGTCATGACAAAAACGGGACAAAAATTAAAGGACAAGACGCGATTTAATCAAATGAAATTTTTGGGGTAACATGAGACAAACATTCATTGGTCACTCCAAATTACTTTGTAAACGCAAAGTACCCAAAAACCAACGACGACCACACTCATTCACCCTTTCAGTCAGCTAAAAATGCCAACAATAAACAAACCAATTTAAATCCCCGACTCCCTAAACCCCAATCGTCACATTTCAAGAACTTTCTACAAACTTAACACGTGCACACACAACCCCGTAACATGACTCACTAACCCTCACCCCCCCTGCCCACCACCACAGCCATTCTACCATCCCAACTCACTCAGAAATCACTTGCACACAACGTGTACAGATACGACACAGAAACCCATCTTCATCACATCCCAACCACATGCAATCCTCACTCATGTATCCAGCCTCTCAAATCATACGATTTCACATATAACCCTTTTTAACTTAACACGAAAAGCACACACGCTAATTATCCCTAAAACCCCCAACACAGTTATGTACACACTTCGACCTTCACGTACAAAACCTTAAAACAAGTTTCTCTCCTCCATGTTCAAACCTTTCCATATTCTCCAACTTAAAAAACTCATAACCAAATGCGTGTTTTCGTAAGCCAGTTCATCGGCCTTTTTTTTCCTCAGTAACGCAACAAGCTTTAGTTTTAATACGAGGAGGTCAAGCATAAGATTAATTGTACGAAGGACTCGTCAAAGTCAAACGGAGAGGTTTAGTTTTTGCAGGAGTCTGATTTTTTTGGAGATTTATCGGGTCATTGTGGGTTTTTGTGATGGTTTGTGGAAGGGGTTTGGTCACTTGAATTACTTTTGTGGTTTATATTTTTTTTGTGCTTTACTTTAACGTGGAGGGTGAGTAATGGAGGTGTGTGGAGACACACGGAGGAACGTACAGGAACTTAAAATATCTGTTAGGGATAGTGGCGTTGCTAATGAGACGACGGGTGAGTGGTGATTTTTATTGTTTGGGGTGAGATTGGTGCGTGGAGACTGTGACGTTTGAGTGGACAGTTGCTATGGTCAATGCACAAGAAAATAAATAAAATTTCAATTTCAGAAATCAGCTGCCTGTCCCCATCAACCCCACCAAAGACCGACACAGCCCCAACGCCAACAAACCACCACGTATTCGCAGCCCACCTCCAGATGAAGCTAAAGTCGCACTTGGAGGAATCCTCATCATCCTCCTCCTCCTCCACCGAAGAGTTTTACACAAACAGCTCATCCGCGTCGACCCACGAGGAAGACAACACGAACTCGTCCTCTAATAGCGAGATATTCTACGACTTTGACGATGTAGTCACGTTCGAGAATGGGGAACACGAGGAGCTCACAAGTGACTACGGGACGGGGGGTAGTAATAGCACGATAGTAGGGGGTGGGGGTAGTACGAGGAGTAACTCGAGTAGTAGTAGTGATACGAGTGAGGGGGGAGGGGGGAATGGGGGTGGAGGGGTTGTGGAGGAGGAGGAGGTGAGTAGTGTGAGGAGGTATCAGAGGAGTTCGAGTTTGAAGAGTGGCAAGACTCCTCCGGGGACGCCGATGAAGAAGATTGTGAGGTTTGCGGATGCGATGGGGTTGGATCTTACTGATATTAAGGTGTTTCTTGATGAGATACCGAGGGTGCCGAAGGAGGCTTACAGGTATGTTGGGGGTGGCATTTAATTGACATGGTTGTCACATGTAACTAATGAATCGTGTGTTTTGGTGCAGGGACCTTCACATACCCGACTACAACGGCCCCACATCGGGAAGCTCCATCTCAGACACGCTCTCAGACTCGTGGTCAACGAAGCCGTTTGGGTTGAATCTGACGCGGAACAGTACACTCAACTTTGTGCCGCTATTTCACCAGCCTGTCACGATGCCAGACTTTTTTGACAAGATCAGGGATCAGAAGGTAAATTTGGTTTATTTTTTATACATTTTGGTCGGATTAAGGGTTAAAAGTGTGAGTTGTCAGGGTACGTGGTTTTGACAGTAGATTGGTTTTTTACACGTCATTTTGGAATAGTAATGTTTAACGGTGTAGTTAGAGTAAAGGTAGTGTTTAGTTAAATTCGAAGATTATTAGAAAGTAACATTTAGTCGATAGTCATAATTAGTCCAGTAAAAATTCCTGGATTCCCCTTGCAAATGGATAGTTTGGGGTGAATTGATACGCTATATTTCCAGCAATGAATTGTTGCAACTTGTAGTATTTTAGGTCATGTACAAAACGTGCGGTTAGGGAAAACGAGACATTACGTGCATTAATTTTGTAACGCCGTTTCCTAAGTGAAATTGTGACACTTTGTTTGAACTTGGATATAATATTGACACCATTAAATGTAGTTTAAACTGGAAGTAGATTGTTCGTGCGTGACGCGTGGTCGTCGTGACGCCATCTTTTAACTTTATCGTAATTTTATCAGCGATTGATTATATGTAGTAAAGTTTGTTTCAATTTACATGTTAAATGAGTGTGTTTTAGGATTTTCATAAAACTAATTATTTCTATTTTTGAAACGTAGTGATGCACATGCTTGCCGAGTGTTCTGTGCTATTTGTGTACAGTGTCATGGTGATAAACATGTTTACTTCCCACTTAGTGTTATCGCAACATGTAATTATACTATTCTTGGCATTCCTTATGAATTGCAATCACGCTTTCAAAATGAGATCGTACGCGGAGTACATGCTAATTAATGCTTTATATGGAACTCTTAAGTAAACAACAGATCATGATTTTTCACACTCAAGTTATTAACCCCATTCTGTTTTTTATCTGACAGGTCCTCCTCGAGAACGCGTTCCTGACACAAGAGACAGTCAGTAATACTCACTCATCAGTGGTGGCGTGCAAGCACGTGATCAAAGGCACTGTCCGCGTTATGAACCTCGACTTTCACAAGAGCGTGTATGTTCGCTACACTTACAACGACTGGAAGGAGTTGGTAGAGCTAATGGTGAGTGCATTTTTAATTAATATCCACTAATTACTCAATTCTCGTCACAAAGCTAACTAAACCTGACCCCATTCCCTAGGCAACCTACATCTCAGGCAGCTGCGACGGCTTCAGCGACCGTTTCGAATTCAGAATAGAAATCGACGAGACAAAGCTCCCCCCACCATACATCCGTGACCACGACGACGCCAAGATAACGTTCGCATGCCGCTTCCACTGCCAAGGCACCCAGTTCTGGGACAACAACAACTCCCGCAACTACGTGTTCCAGAACGTTCCCCTCTGCACCAAGTCAGATAGCGTGGTGAGCAGCGTCGCGAGACCATCCATGTTCTCGGCCACGTCCAGATACTCGTCTTTCGACGACTTTGACTACACTTGCAACCGGTTGGAGAGTAGTGGGGCACCTAAAACGGACACGACTAAAGTAGAGCCACAAAAGCCGCTTCAGCAAGCTCCTCCCACCACCCCGCCTCCGTCTCTCCCACAAACGCTACCAACGACCCCAAGTAATTGCACACGGGATATTCAGCAGCAGTCAAGTATATCGACGTCACCTTCCGTGTTATCTACTGGAGGTGGGGGTGGATCCCACCTCAGTGGCTCGTTGTACAGTCCGACGAGCACTAGTAGTTTCTACGAACCTGCGTATGGGTGCTATAGCAACTACGGGAGTGCGTGCTTCTACTAACACGGTTCTAACCATGTCATGTCATGACAATCAAGATAGCAGGGCAATCAATCAACAGTTCTTTGTAGCAACAAGAGTGTTGGTAATGAAAAAGGTAGTGCAATAAATTAAACGTTTGAGCTTAAAGAATGTAGTTAAGGAAAAAAATTATTTTTATTTAAAAAAAAGACTATGAGAACGATGATGAGACAAGACTTTTTATTACCGGGAAGGAAACGGACGTGCTGTCATGGGGGAAATCAGTACTGTAAAGATATATCAATTAGCTCATGTAAACAATACCCCCATGACAACGTCACGAAAGCAACGACCTGTAAATAAACATATATGCCAAAATATAAAATATTTCACAATGGAGCCTTATGTACGAACACAATAGTCCCACCACACAACAACCAATCGTGCCAAAGTTTAAATTGTTGTCTTTTTTTCATAGTTTTTAGTCTAAAAAAAACGCGAGTGCTTCAAAGTTTATTTAGTGCTACTTAATTAACTTGTGCAATTATTATTATAATTTTTTTTGCTGCTTGTATAGTATACCGTTTAATTACAGAACTAACCTGAAGAATGATAATACGTAGGTGTATAAATTTTAAGACTGATAATGTTTACGAGATAATTATGGTGGGCTGAATATAATAGAGTAATTGTCAAAGAGATTAATTTTAAAAACGAAAATTACGTTAATAAAAACAGATGCGAGCAAAAATAATGAGATTTTGTAGTTTTATGATTTAATTTGTGGCGATGACAACTAAGCATAATTAAAAAACACGAGCACACTCAATTTATAATATAATCAACTTGCACGTTTTTATTTCCAAAAAAAGAAACCATAAATTTGAACCGATTCCAAATAAGATAAATTACACAAAACTCAATTCTCCAAAACATCAACTCATCTCACGATATTTCATCATACCTCTCCAAAAAAAACTCATCTCCCTCCCCAAAAAACCTCCCCCCACAATTAAAAAAACGTTATTTTATGACAAAAAAAATTACACATAAGATTCAAAAAAACACATCCCCATAATCCATACCCCACGTGTTTATGCTCTATCAATCCTTCACACCCCCAACCGCACTACTCTGCTGACCAACTCCTCCAGGACCTCCTCCACCACCTCCACCACGTGGAGGACCTCTACTAACATACCCACCCCGTGGAGGACCACCTCTATACCCACCACCACCACCTCGATGATAATTCCCACCTCCTCGAGAGTAACCTCCATACCCACCTCGGTAGTTATTGTAAGAGTTGTAGCTGTTGTAGCTGTGGTAGCCTCCTCCTCTGTAGTAGGTCGAGGAGCCACCCCCCCGCGCACCCGGCTTTGAGTTCACTGGGATTCCAAACGTTTCTGCGTTTAGCTTTCTCTCTGCTCGCCAGTCCGGTCTCTCGCGTTTTCTAGATAACATTAACTCGTGATTAGTAACACAATTAAATACTAAATGTCAATTAAATCACGCCTCAACTCACCCACTCTTCCTCTCAAGCGCCTCACACGAGATATTATCAAAAAAGTTATCCTTCTGGTAAAAGTTCTTGCTCTCATTCTCCTTATCCACACTCCCTTCCCCATCCTCACTCCCCCTATCCTCATGCTCATGATGCCCAGCCACCTCATCCTCCTCCCCTTCCTCCTTCCCCCCATCCGCAATCTTAATCTTCATCAACGCCTTCTGCAACTCCTCATTAGCCTTCTCAAAGTCAAACTCCCCATCAAACGTCAGCTTCTTATTCCCTTTCAGCTCCCCCCTCCTAAAGTAGTTATTCCTCGGAGGACCCTGACCCCCATTAGTAGCGTACCTATTAACGTACCCTCCATACGTGTTGTTAAAGTTGGGATTCCTACCTCGTGGGTTGTACATTCCTGGGCCTCCAGGCCCACCTCGTACGTTGTTTACCATACCACCTCGTTCGCTACCTCCTCCTACACCTCCACCACCACCACGGCCACGTGGAACGTATGCACGACGGTTAGTATTCGATCCTGTAGAGTCACGAGACTTTTGTCTAGCTTGCTGGTCGGGCGTTGGAGGGGAGCCGAGAGACTTGGCAGGGGCATCACCGCGGTTCTGCACTGGAGGGGATGGTGCTTGTTGTCGCTGTTGTTGGACTTGGACTGCAAATGCGATTGATTAATTACTAAGACACAAGTCACATATTAACCGTTTAACTACTTCTACTCACCAGGCTGCCCAACAGCTCCACCAATAGCCCCATTATTCCCAAACCCAACTCCAAGGGACAACCCTGGATGAATCCCATCCTGACCTCCCATATGATGTGGACCTCCAATCATACCCCCTGCAGGTGCTCCTCCAATCCCAACAAAGCTATTACCAAACCTTTCCCTATGGTCGTTCATCCCACCAAGTGACCCGATTGGCGTTGGTTGTTGTGCTTGTTGTTGCGGTGGCTGTTGTGGCTGAGGGGCTTGTGGTTGCTGTAAGATCAAAACCCAAATTAAACTACTGTCACCACCTCAAATGCCACGACACCACAATTAAATCAACCCAACTTACATAATGCTGAACCTCAACGATAGCCGGATCAACAGGCTCCTCCTCCACAGCCTCCTTCCCAGGTGGAGGTGGCTCAAGAACATCAATCCCCTTGATATCCGCACCCCTGAATATTATAAACTCGTACACCTCATCCTTCGGCGCTACTGGGCGTTGTGTGTGTCGGTCTTCTGTTCCGAACGAACGTACTGTCAAGGTAAAAAAACATTACAAAATCAGCTGATGACAATGCTAACACCAAATTAAAACTCAACATGATAAACGCTTTCAACCCACCTTTCTGCAACGAAATAGTCGCCTCCTCAAGATCCAACGAGTAGAGTATCCCTTCATACCTTATCTCCGATTTAGAAATCAAACTAATCTTACTCCCAATAAACTGGTTGGTGTTCCCACCCCCACCATCACCACCTCCCATCATCATCTTGAAGCCGTTGACCTTATCGTGTTTTAAAAACAACTGCTACGTGTTAAAAAATCACCTCACCACCTCCTCCTCTCTCTCCGGTATTTCAAAAATATACTACACTTTTTGTACAAATTAAAAATAATTTAGAAAATAACTCTAAACGGTTAGTTAACCATGTTGAGGATGGGGAGTTAGACTTACTATCTAGTTTAACTTTTAGTTGTGACGGGGATAATTAATTTTAAAAACGTTTTAAAAACTGATTTGATAATTATTTTTACGGGGTTTTGTGTGTGCTTCGCTTCTGCTTTCTTGTTTGTTGGCTTTGCTTCTTTCTTGTGCTGGTGTGCTGGGTTCTACGCTTTTTTTTATCTGCGATTCTTCATTGATGGGATATTACTATGGAGATGATTGGCGAGAAAAGCGAGATGAACTCGGTGTGTGTGTGGATGGATTGGTTGGATGATGATAGGATTTTTTTTGTTGCCGGCGTATCAACACTTTATCGTGTGTGAGAGTAGTGTGGGGTTTTTTGCATTGATGGGTTTACAGAGTCGTAGTAGTCTTGTGTTCCGTCGCAAGTACCGTTTTTTTAGAGGTGAGTGGAGGGCAGAGGGAAATTCTGAATTTGGAATGGTGTCGAAAGTGAGTGTATGATTGATGTTCTAGATGTTTCAAAGTTAATTTTAGGGAGGTTTAAATGGATTGTATGGTGATAGTTGATATTAAATTTACTTATTAGCTGTATATTCATGTGTAAACAAAATATTATGCAAATTATGACTTAATCATCTGTGAAGTTATGAAATAATTTTTAAATGGACGCTTACGTTCTAGGTGTTTAAATATGGGTAAAAATTATACAATTAAAAATGTTTAATTTTCCGTCTTCATTGCAATTACTGTACAATTTTGTTTGGATTTGAGTGGTTAAACAGCTTAATTTTTATTGTAGAGTGGTCCCCGAAGGTAAGTGACCCCTCTAAACTCTTAAGTGCCAATTCAGAAAGCTTCTTGCGCATGTGGAAAATAATAAGCGTTTAATGTGTAGCAAAGCAAAAATGAATTAGCCAATTACACAATGTATCCATTATCCAACACTTTTAACTAATCGTGAAACTTTAAACTCACCAAAATGCTCACAAAACTTATTCAAGGTGTATAGTAGGCAAAATAAAATTAATCGGGTTA
>JAQFZH010003111.1:0-14606 GCA_034695485.1 Entomobrya nivalis | reverse complement strand
GAAATGGCATATTCAGCGTACTATTGTTTTGGTTCTTTTAATGAAGCAATGACGGAAGAAAAAAACACCTGTATTTTCACGTGATGTAAAATATGATTGTTTGTATTTGCATAAATAAATCGAAACTAGGTGTGTTCTTTGCTAGCAAAGTGAAATCTTGAGTTGTTACTTGTGTAACAATAGAAGCACAAAATCAAATGACACACTACCCACACGATAGAAATTTTCAGAATTTTCTTTCATTTTACCGCTAGTTGCACGATGAGGCTGACTTATTTTCTGTATTTTGTCCACGTAGTGTGCATAATATTGTGGATACTTTCACTTCCTGAAAATTGCATTATTATTTGAGAGCAATCCTTTGAAAATTTCTGCTGCGCATTATAAATTCTTACAAAACATTCAACTCTGACTTATCTGAATGACTTTCCCTATATGTTCAACGACAGGAAACTGGTGTTACGTATTTCAAACGATAGTGAAATATGTATCACAATAATATAATGTTTGACAAGATCCACAATGCATAACAAATAGATGGTGTGGAAAGTAAGAATGCTCAAACTAGGAAAATATTTTGTTCGACTGCACTAACGATTTTGATTATGTCATATAATTCACAAAGACATGTAATACTTTCGTCGTTCCTCCTTTGTTTTAATTTGGACATACAACGAGTTCGTTGAACTGTTCAGTATATTAATTTTGATACACCTACGCAAGTAATAATGGCGGTAAAATGAAAAAGTTTGGATCGAACAAACCGTTGCTAAAAACAACAAGAATTCTAACATAACATCAAAAATCTATACAGGCTCGAAAGTTCTAAAAGGAACATAACAATTATTTAATACACATCGTAACTTACTCTAAAACCAATATGTTTATTATTTGTTTGTAGTTTTGCATTTTTAATTGGAAACTATTGCATAAACGTATATAAAAAATTGGCCCGAAACTTGAACAAAATCTGGTGTAGACAGGAAACGTTAACTTATCGTTTTATAACTGCAAAATATTACATTCGATGGCATTACATCAAATATTATATAAAGATTTTTATCATCTTACTTTATATCCGAAACCATTGGAATTTAATAATGAATTGGAAGCATTCAAATTACCATTCACGCATAAACTTTGGGAATAACTCAAGTAGCACCTAATATTGTCTGCTCTAGTTACTTCACAGGCAACGGAAATATATTGCTGTTTTTCACCAAGCCGTATTCACCGCTGAGAAAAAAATTGTGAGCATGTTGCAAAAAGTTAAAAATATCAAGAAACTCGCACGTTAATGCAATAAGTCTGAATTATTTGGAGTGTTTCACTAGCTTTGTTGCCGTTATAGAGCTAATGACCTTAAAGTTTCATTCCTTGAACAAGTCAGTGAATGCAAATCGTCATAAATCGGTTTAAAATTGAATTTTTAGATAATTTATTTACACCAGCCTCTAGCCTTAAGCAAAAATGGGTTTAAAAAATGCATTAGTCAGAGGCGTAAAATTGAACCAATTTAGCCCATTATTAATTGAACTTGTGTAATGAACACGTAGTTGGACTGAAAAGTATGGCTTTGGAAAATCAAGTGTACATTTATTTTCAATAGTAGTTTGCATTTAGATACACAAAATACCACTTTGACGGCGTCCCATTAGGCTCGCATATACATATATATGGTTTTTCTCAACATTTTACGATTGACGAAAAGAAATTGAAGGAACGTCATTTCCGATTGATGTGAAAATACATGATTTTAAAGTGTATGGTCGGTCTGATGTCCCAAAGTTTACACAGCATTAAGTTGGTGGGACAACTGTTTAGAATATTATGGAGGCACGTGAAATAACGCCGTTTTTGTTAGACATCCAATTAGTTCAACACTAACTAAAAAAATGTATTTGGTTTGGGGTAAAGTGAACTCAGGCATTTTCAATTTACACAACGAGTTTTGTAAAGGCCAACGAGAAAGTAAATACGTTTGAATTAGTTGATTAGATTAGAAAAGCGACTTTCACGAATATTTTATTTTCGTGAAATTACACCGAAAAATAATCGATAAACAAAATTTGATTTATTGGTTTTCCATGAACTGATTTTCTATTCATATGTCATACTGTACTTAAAATATGCATTTCAGTAAGCTTGGCGTTTTCTTCGCTCTAGTTTTCAAATTTACTGTGAAAATTCAGAGCTACCTCTCCACGAATCAGGTTTTATCTCATTAAAACCAACTTACCTCTGAAAAATACTAATAATGTTTATTGATTTGTGCGCATATACTAATGGTTAAATGTTACAGTTCATTAAGCTAAGATATTTTGAAAATTATACGAAATTTTATTTAACTTCTGGATACCGATGTTGGTACTTTTATTGAGTATGTATTTGGAAGAGGCTCTTAAATAATGAGTAAATTGAGTAAAACGCACGTTCGTATTCGAATATCCCAGATTTTCCCTTGAGAGTGCACCAAGTAAAGAGAAAATCTCAGAAATCATATTAAATTAGAGTACATCCCAATTGCGTTATGAACATATATGATATCAGCATCTTCACGCGTAATAATTGGCAATTGGATTCATTATTTCGTCACTCTATTTTGTTGAGCTCGTAAAGTCAAGTCATCGGTGAAAATGTTCAAATGATTTACGAAGTCTTATGGGTAAACTATTTCCAGAAAGCTAATATCACCAATAAGAGGACATGGTCTGCAAAAGTTCAAAATTCATTACCAGAAAAGTAACTTCAAAATAGTTTAAAAGACACCATTCATGGAATTATTAAAACTTGTAAATGGCAAGGTGTGAAGTGAGTTCTAAATTGGACTGGCTGAAGAATCTGATGAATGTATGCATGTATATAATTTTTAATACTTAACGTAAGAATTGTTTAAACTAAAATCCAGACAGTAGTATGTATACTTGTTAAAGTTATTCTGGTATGTTGAATTTAACTTTCAGTTGCGCAAAGTTATTACATGACATGGACATTTTTTCTAGGCGCGCGATTTTTACCTTGCCAATACCTTAACCCATTTTGAAGAAAATAAGCTAGTCTATTATGCAATGTGGTTTGCCCACACAGGCATGATCACGTAGTAGTTTCGGAATAAGTGCCTATTGCAATTCATTGTGGGCCTATGCAAATAAAATATGAAACAAGTAAAAGTTCAGAATTTCTATAGAAATCATTTTATTAAAAAAGTTCAAGCAAGGTTTATGACTCATTTTAAAAACTCGCTGTATTTATATTGGTAGATTACTACCTGAAATTCACTCATGAGAGAAAATATCTAAAGGATCTAGTATTTTTTTTCAAAAAGGAGAGCATTTTCCAACAATTTGAAATTTTCGTGTGTAAACAGTATTTTTACCGATGAATTCGTATGAAAGTTGGTTGTCAAAATAGTCATCAAAATAATTCCTTTTTACCAACTTAAATTTAAGGCTATGACATTTAAATATTCTTTTGGGTAGGTTACCTGCATTTTACTAAAGTATCAAAACTGTGTCTACTGCCAATACTGCCAAGAGCCAGAACTCTTAAGAGAAAAACACGAGCAGTTGTCTACTCGGATGAGAATAGTGTATCTGCTTTGCTGTGCGATTTTTGGAGTCTTATTTCACCAGAGCTGAAATCCCAGTCAAACGTAAGCGACAGTGTCGATGTAATCTGGAACCACGTATAGGATGAAAACTAGACTTTGGTTATAAACAGCATAAGTGTTTGGGAAAGCCAATGATCGTCTAACCAACTGGAATGAAATGTAGCCTCTCTGTGATTTTAGCTTGATACAGTATTTTAATTACAGAATATAATCACGTTTCACATTCGACTGGATGTTAAGAATAATGAAATTGTAGTATGAAATTCATTAATTTTAAGCCTATTTTACCTTTACAACTCGATTTCCAAGCAATATTTAAGTATACATTAGCAACACAATTTCTTTTCTTATAGCTGTCAAGCAAGTGAAGTGTAGAATTGTGATTCACCACGTCTCGTAAACTATTGGAGAAAGCAGACAGGCCGCTACACTTCTTCTTGCTCTTCTTCCCATGGGTGTCTAGACACTTCGTCATAAAAATGAGGAGGCATATACCTGTCTCTACTTACAAGCTCATATTTGGGGCGATTTGATAGTTTAAAAGTAGATCTAAAACTTGCTTGTAGGATTTGACTATTTAATCTGATTTTCATGGAGTATATTTTCCATGCATGATGAAAATATTAGATGAAAACTTTATTCAATGAACTACTAAAAGGAAAGACTGGCTTTTATCAATAATCAAGTTGAAGAAATGTTACTGTAAGTAAATGTAAAACAGATAATGGTAATAATTGTGCCCTAAACAAACTAAAACAAATTTGTTTTTGAAGTTTCATAATGAACCACGCAGTAGATTCAACATTAAAAGAATAATTTATCAGGAAAATATTAAACTGAAAAGAACTAAAAAAATTGTTTCTTATTTTTTGTATTACGCAGTAATTCATTTAATTCAAGAGGACATCCAGATATGGAAAGATTATATGTTTATTAGTTGTTGGTCCGTGGTCCTTATTAAATGATTGTATGATTTTCTTTGTAAAGTGGGAAAAAGTAGATTAGTCATCAAAGTTAAGAATGCAGCCATTATTGTACCAAAAATGAATTCCGAATATGAGAAAACATCATTTTTTACAAGAACATCCTGCGATGGAACGAGTTGTTTAATTCATTAAAACTCTTTGAAATTTGATATTATTTGATTTAGAATAAAGAAAATATTTAATATAATTCGTCTTGTTCTTGACTGATTGGCTATGGTTGTTAAAATTGGAAATATAGTTCAATATAGCTTCTTCCCTAATTATCTTTCAGTAGCTTGATCTTGTAAACAATTTTTTTATTCAATTCCTTAATGTATAGATTCAATAGTACTAACAAGTTATTTACATTAATTCAGTGTTTTCGTCAAATATCAACTTCTTTCAATAAAAAAGTACGTAGTTAAGAAAATGGCATAACAAACTTTATCACAAATTAGGATACATTGTTACCATGATGTGCTGTGGGAAAAAACGACCAATTTAACTGGAAAATATTCAACTTATGATTTTTGTCACTTTTGTAAAGATATACTAACACTTATAGCTAATAAGCTTGTTAAGCTAATTCTTTTGTTGAATGTAAATTTAATTGAATAATGAAATTATGTATTCAAAAACTTGCTTGATTATAAAAGCTCTAATTTGGATACATTGTTACTGAGGGACATTGGAAAACAGAGTACTGTATCGGGAAAATTAGATTGACAAAATAACAATTTACATTTTGAAATTATATTTCACACAGTAATTCAACCTGGATTGAAAAAATTTCAAACTTCATCAAAAAGGAGTGATTACTCGTATAATAAATATGGTTACTGAAACTTCCCAACTGAATAATCTATTCGGAATTATAATTATTTTGTTAGGCTTCTAGCTAAAGTTGTCTAGACAGGATGTTGAATAGGGAAGCTAGTTAGTGTTTTTAAGAAAATTAAAATCAATTTAGTTAGTTAACATGTGTTGTTGTACATGGGGCTGTTGTTGCAGTTGTGGTAGTAGCAGTCCGATATACCACCATAACCAAAAGACTAATAGTTATTAGTGCTAGGATTATTTTCCCAGGCCGTTTGGTAAAAATGCATGGAAGGATTCTATAATCAAGGTTAAAGGACCAAATACCAAACAGTGTCGTTTTGACGAGACCATTAGAGAATTCATACAAATATTTCTAACCACTCGACTTTTGAGTATGACTTTTACGCTTATTTGGAGTAACACTATAATGCTGGCATATTTGACAGGAATACATGAAATGCTGACACTATTGCATGCATGACATGCAAAGCAAGAAGACACTTTTGGGCACTTTTTCAATATTTCGCAGGAGAATAGCGTTTATAATTTTCTCTATACACCTTGCCGATTGACAGAGAAAATCCAAATAAGCTCTTTTGTCAGAATAACTATTTTCTCTTATGATGAAAATTGCAATGTACTCAATACGGTATTGTATCCGTGCACTGTTATAGCTGATTAAGTCCATACAGTCATGTTAATAATCAAAGATTGACATATTAACAAGATACGAATAATTACAAGAGTCGTCAGGTCTATTTTTAAATATTCGACAACCCAAACATTAAACGTGCATGAATGAACGCATTTTTTTCTGGAAATCACCGCTTTGCTTCATAGTAGATTGGAAATGGGATGAAATTTTGAACAATGCCATGACTATTGAAGCAAGTCAAAAAGTTAGCAATGCATATATTGGGTAATGTCTACAATCGCAAGGATGACTATAAATAAATAACAAAGACAGTTTTTTACAAATTTTCATCATTACATAATTCCAATTAGTATTTGTTGTGAAGTGGTTCTTTTTACAAAACAACAAGATTTCCTTAAAGTACCGCGATCCATATTGCACTGAACTCCATGAATATAGCAATCCATTACTAGTCAATTTCATAAAAGGCTGTCTGATTTTCCCAAGCGAATTTCTATTTGGATGACAATTCAAGCAATGAAAACACTTATTCTGATGAGAACAATTACAAAAAATCATATTCTTACTATGCACTGTGAGAATAAAAACTTGTTTTTATTATATTAAGCCATGTGATGCATAACATTTTTGACATTTTACTGAGATTGGTTCAAATTGCTCATAAATACAACAATAACACTCTTGTGCAGCTTGCCCAATTAAAATCTCAACATGTCTTTATTCATCACTTAAGATCATTATTATTTACATCTTTTGGAATCAAATTTGATCTACTATTTATGTAGACCGAGTACTGTAGCCCATGTCTTATCTGAGAGCATGGTATAGAAAAAGTTTCTTACCATCGTTCATGCATGTGGCCAATTATTTCTCGCTATTTTATGAACAACTTTATATGTATATCCTGGAAAGTACTCAATCTAATTATGTTTGAGAGCATCGATCCATAACTCCATCAAGGACAAAAAATGCCCATTTTGTTTCACCCACCAAGGCTTGGGAGGGTCTCGATTGATGATTAGTGATTAGTCATGTAGATAATTGTAAAGTAGTCATAAGCATGCAATATTGATGTATGAAAAGTAAGCATTCATTCGGAGTACCATTTTCAATTTAATGCCAGTACGGTTCTGGTTTATGTTGTAGGCGTTTATGTGAGTAAGCATTTAATGTCGTAATTGCAGTTATGCATGTCTTCTATATGTGGAAATATACACATATTTTTCATATATATACACACATGTATACACATTCATATATATGCTTACTCTGATATCTTATATCGGAGTCTGGGACACTATAAGAAATTATTTACTTAGGAGAATAACACACTAACTTCAAAATATGGTTAAAACATTACCAATTTCTTTTCAATTCGAATGAAACCTCATTAACATTTTTGTGGGTTGGGTCGGATCATTGATTTCAGACAAAATAAGATGCTCAGACATTTTTCTCAGCATCTATAACATGAGAACATAATCGTAAGTGTGTCTATCATGATATTACCTACTCCAACATTCAAATTTGGTTATAATTTGTATTCCATGATCGAGGTACTCCTTTTGCTTACGCACTACTCTGAAATACAGAAAGATACAAACACCCAAGCTCTTTTTAAATGAGGAATAAATTATGCTTATCAGGTTCTAATCTTAGAAAAGGTATAATATAACATCAAAGTTATTATACGCTTTTATATGGATTTTTTAAATTTAAAAACCACAGTGACAGGTGAAGGATATAGTCATGACTAAATGTATTTAGAATAACAGTGTATCTAGCGTTTCAGTTGGCCCCTTTTGATATTTTTTTTCTTTTTGGCTGGAGTAGGCCATGGCCATTGGAAATTGTTATGCTAAACACGAAATATAAGCTTACTTTGTAAAAATATGTTTATGACAAGAATGGTTAAGTTGCATGCAGAAAGTGTAATTTTTTGTGGATTTGGATGGATAAATTAGATTTCACTTTGATGTACATGTCTGGATGACTATTCCTAACACTTTATTAGCACTAGTTTTTTTGGTAACACCATTAAATCCTTTAAACAAGATTGATGCCTAAAAGCAGCACAAATAAAATGATAATATTCATTCCAATTCCCTCATGGCTACTGAATTTGTTTGATGTTATCCTGAAAATCTCGTTTTAATGATGTTTGTCCTACATGCAACCCAATTGCAGAGGTTTCAATCAATTTAAATCATGTAGAAATTGGTTGTCAGCTTTATTTTTCGTTTACTAAAACCCGGAAATTGCTTTCAAATCGAAATAGGCTACTTAATGCAATAACACCATTCGAAGAAGTCATACGCCATTGTAAACAACAAGTTTTTTTTGGATTGAGTGAAAGATGAGTTTAAATGAAACGGTTGTTGTTATATAAAACGTTTGTATATGAGTCGAGCAGTGTGTGAATTAAGTAAATAGACTACCTTGCATATGCAGAAACTTTTCTCTCTGTATTTCATCAGCCAAACGTAGAAAAGCTTCTCTTTCTCAAATTCAACTGCAGCTTTCACTTTTGAAATAAAAGTGAAACCACTGATGCTCTAGGCTCTTGTCCATAAAATGTGTGACGCACGCTGGATATTTTATATCATCGTTTTTGTTAGTTGAAAACGATTCGAAATAAAGTATGGTAATAATGAGCCAAACATAGAGAATTGGAACGATAAACGACACTTGATACACTTCAAAAAAGTTGATATATCGGATATCTCTGTATCAAGAGCCTATACATATAGTGTGTGTGAACTTGTTTGCCATGTCATTGTGCAACTTTAGGTAAATGACTATTATACATAAAACGTGAATAGATAAAGTTGGTTCAATGAGCACACAAGTTTACAGGTTCCTCAATGGTATTAAATATCTTCACAAAACATGTCATTAAAATCATACCTCCTTTGATTTATGTATGTGATATGCTTTGATAACTAAATGCTTCCTTAATGGTTGATATTTCAGAGTAAATGTGAAATTTATTCACCACATAATGTATTTTAGATATATATGCATGATGAACACTCTACAGGTCTATAAGCTACCCATTGAAAAATACTAGTATAATTACGGCGTACATACCATATATTTTTTCTAATTTTTACTAACGTATATTCTCCTGAAAAATGCGATGAATAGTGAACTGATGAACATTTTGTGGGAAAAAATCATCAAATCAAACACATCAAATAAGACTGACTGACAGGAAAAAGATAACATGTGAATCTTACCTCATTTACAAAAGTTACAACAACAACACCTTACATAAGTAAATTTTTGCTAAATGGAGCGTATTTGTTAGCCCACTTCCGTCATTTCTTTTTGTAAACACGGGAAGCAGACGCAGCTTGTAAACAATACGTAAGCAAAACGGCAATCAAATCAAAGAAAATCATTCGATTAAAAAGTTTACTTGATTGTACCTCTGCAAAAACTTCCTGATTACATTTGTATCCGATTGATTTGTGATCAGATGTGTAGTTTACATGAATAATTGGAAAATTCAACCCATTCAGTTCACACATTTCACCGAGTCTTGTAGACTAATGGGAAATAGAGAGCTGCTGTTACGTCTTTTCCTACTTGTAATCTTACAGTTGCATGATAGCATGGCTTGGAAAGTGAAAGCTTTGACTTACCAAAGCTCTGGCTTTATATCAAAAATTTGATGGGTAGATATTCTGCTTTTACATAACCTGCCTGCCTACAAACTTCTTAAATCGTTGTTTTGTTGAAATACGTAACAAATATTAAAATTAAGGCTTATTTTTTAACAGTTTTTAAACTTGCTTGCCGTTTTTCAAGTGACTGTATAATATTCTGCTCTCACTTTTGTTTTGGTACATGAACCATGCAGAGAGTTTCAAAAACACTTAAAAAATAGTATTGGAATATGATACAATAAAGAAATTCTTTGTGACCTTTTAATTGTAAAAATATTTCTACACGGAGTACCGCAATCCGTTACACCGTTCCTCAGCTTTATTTTTTATAACTCTTCATTTCTACTATTTTAATTACAAAAAGTGGTATAAAAAGTGATTATGTGTATTTAGCACCTACGTCAAAGTATTCCCTCGAGCTTGTTTCATACACAATTAAATTGTTACTCATGTCACTCAAACAAATTATGTGTATGCATGTATTTTGGATACACTTTATGATCCCAAAGGAATAAGAAAACACTTTGTTATGTTTACTTGCAACTTGAGCTATATTTCTTGTTATACAAACATCGTTTTTGTACATCCATAACCCACGTTAGAAAATAACATTTCTATACAAAGTTTGGCATAAAAATCAAAAGTAAGATCACGTGGGAAGTGCAAACATTTGATCTTTTTCAATGTACTTCTAAGCCTCAAATTAGTTTTTGAAGGACGTGCTGTGCTGCTCCAAATTTCTTTTGTTTCATTTTGTAAAACAACTTTTGCCATTTTCCTGACTTGTGTAAAGAAAGACGCAAATGTAATTGTCTAAATTAATTTAATTGCAAAGTTCAAAATCATGTTACCTGGAAGCCATGTAAAAAAACTCAACACTATCTTTGACGACTTTTTCAAATGAAATTACTACTTCAATACAGTTCAAGTACCAACTTAAATACTATCTGGTCTCGTCTTCCTACGAAGTACTAATGGTAGCTCTTACTTAAATTATGTTACAATTTTTGTAATATTTTACTTTATACGTGAAGTGTTCTTCTAGGGATTAATAATTACAGCAGAAGAATTTAATAACGTACGATTGTATTAACCTTCAACGAACGTAATTGTCTTTCACCGTCGAATAAATCCTTTTACCAATTACATCACAGTTTTGAATTTATTGAATAACCATTTCATCTGATTTTAACGACCAGTAATAACATGTTAAATGATGTAAATGATAACATTTCCAATGAGTAAGCAAACATAATAATTATATTTAGTTATAATAATGCTCCGTAAGCCGATATGCAAAAAATTGACATGCATTTAAGTTTAATTAGGTAAAATAAATATTTTAATGGCAAGCTCATTTTATGACCTGCTTTCACTTCAACATATATTGGTATCAAAATTTTCCCATGAATTAGCGTTAACGATTTTTTATCATTTTTTAAACCATTTTAAGTTTTTAAATTTGAATTTTAACAATAATTGGAAAGTTAATGGTTTCAATTTACACAACCCAAAGGTTTAATTATAGTATTTATATCGCATTAAGTAATTGTATTTGAATAAAGTAGGCGTTTTTCCTGATGACCGTGTATCAAGAAAATAAATACAACTTCTCTTAAAAAATTGGTTTGAACAAAAAATCTACATGAAATGCAGAGTTGTAATATGTGACAATTGAATTTCTTATTATGATAACGGCCTGGATACTAAACGGAAGCATTTATAAAAAAATATTTCGCGATGTAAATCAGTTTGTCTGTCGTTATCTTTACTAAAATGCACAATAATTAGCTTCTTGGTTATTTTTATAGCTTTACTTTCATGCAGCCGTTTTAAATATCAAATATTTTTACTTGACAACTAAAATGCAGGCCTTTATCATAATAAGCATTTCAATTGCAAACTTTCGAACACGTAAAAATACTCCAAATTGTATCGGAAGTGAACATTACCAAGTTTTCACTAAATTATTAAGTAGTACTTCTTTTTTAGTTTTATATATCATGTCATCATATCATCATCTGTTTGTCTGTCTGTGAACGCTTTAATTCAAAACCGATTCGAACTTCTAACCAGAAATTTGGTGAAAAGATTCTGAATAGAATATAATAGTATTTGCATAGAATTGAACTTAACAACGTATTAAGGCTACTGGATAAAACATAAGCTGCTGCCTTTTTCCTGTGTTTGACGTTAGGGTTGCTGAACATTATATCCTGTAAAGATTTGGTCTTGAGTAGGTTTGCATCTCATTTTACGAACTCATATACTTTATGGATATAAGCTACCTAGCTAATGGTATAACCAAGTAGTCAATACATCAACTATAGCCAAAGTTATTGAGAGTTAAAAGTGTACACATTTAGCCATAACGCCCTACGTATGACACAACCTTATATCTACTTCTTTAATTTTGTATGATAGAGAAAGTTTGGTTACCATATTGGCCTTATGATTTTTTAAATAGGGTGAGTCACAGTGAGTTTTATTGTAAGTAACTAGCATAGACTTTAATAACAACCTTGCTTATTTAAAATTAATAACCTTGAACAAAGAAAAACTGAAATTCATTAAAATTTTGGTATACTTTCTGAATGTTTATGATAGCGTTCTCTCAGGCGTCATATTTACACTGTTGGGCAACTTTTCAAAAGAGTTTTCTGACAAAGTGATTTTGCAAAAACCTTTGTATTTGTTCTGGTTTTAATATTGTGTGGTTATAATTATTTATGATCGAATTACATCCGTTACAAATAATAATGCAATTTACTTTTAAAATCATAAAAAGATCAAATAAAAGAAAGTTTTTTTTTCTATCTGTTCAGATATTTAAACATTTATCTAAAAAATATTATTATAAAATTAAATCTCAACAATTCATTAGCCCTACGCTGCCCGTTTACGCAGCAACGTAAATGTATATAATAATACAAGCATGTTTTTTTTGGTAAATACAGTAGAGCTAAGTTTTTTGATTTTGTATTCTCAAATGACAACATGTCATACACAGATTTGAGTACCACCGTTTAGTAAGCATGACGTAAGTTTTATGAGGCTACATTATAAAAGATTACATCTTATGTCACACAAGACTTTGGAATCGTTGTCCTTGAAACTTAGGAAAGTATTTGTGTGTTGGTATCGATTTAATGCAGTGTCAAGGTAACCTTCTCTGTAGATCTGCTCCAAAGAAGAAAATACTTTTACGTTTTGTTCATAAATTCGTTGGCACTCCAAGGACTCTAAAAAAGCTAATCCTGCTGGTAAATGTAATGTATACACTACACAAAAATGCATAGCAAATAAGGAAAACCAAAGCATGAAAAAAGTTTGTAACAAGGGAATTAACATACCATGTGGAATAACGTCACAACGTTACAAACAGAGAAAAATTACTAAATACGAAACTCGCTTGACAATGCAATAAGGCTGTGGGGTTCTAAAATAGATTTTTAAACTTGCAATAAACTAATCTGTGTAAGACTTCACAGTTGAGCAATGGATTTTTTAAACTTGAATTTCTTGGTAATAGGAATTTTGTAATAAGCTGGATTGTTCAGAGTGTGTTTTACGTAAACACGACTAATTATGTGCTGACTTGCTGACTATCACTTCACAATTCTATTCCTGTAGCAACTTGGCAAATGACAAATATAACGAAGTGAACTTTGTCAAAATTAAATTAAAGACTTAATTTAATTACTCGTAATGTTATAGCCTCATGTGGTAAATAGATTGCAAAAAAGTACATTAGCCAGAGGCGGAAAATTGGAACAATCGTATTAGTTTACATTTTAAATTAGTTAACCAACCAGTCGGATTTAAAGAATTGTGCTTCACAAAATCAAATCAGTGTTTTCGCCAGCTGTAAGCACTTGTTCTTTTCAAATTAGCGTTTAAATATGGAACTTATATATTTATACTTATATATATAAAGCTGAAGGTTGCATATAATGACGCTTTCCGGAACCTATTCAACTTGAGTAGAAGGTGCAGTATCTCCGGAATGTTTGTAAAATATGGAATTGACACCTTTGAAGTCTGCAGGAGAAAGGCTGCTTTCTCGTTGCTACAAAGAGTCAGTGCTAGCTCTAACATCCTTCTGCAAGCAATATACCATTCTCGAGCTTTTACATGTTCGTCCATTGTAAATGAGTGGAAAAACTTACTTCTAGGAAGCTATGAAGGAGATATTAATATTTTTTATCAATTGTAATTTGTGTTGTCGTAATGTGTATCTTAATGTTTTTTTTTGACATGTTAATTTTTTTTCTCTCATTATATAAACACCATAACATTTATAAATGTTTACCTTAAATGAATGTATTATGGAGTTTGAAATAAAGACTTTCAATTCAATTACTCCACTGTTGCATAAGTGTGTAACTTTAAAATAAACTATACAAGTTTTTAAATATTTGATATATGTTATTGCTTTTCAGCAAAAAAATCAATACTCATATGTAAGCTCAGCCAACCCTCAACACTGACAAGCAAAGCAGCATTGCTATATTGCTGCATTGACAAGGATACTGGTAAACTGGGCCCACCTTTGACAACAAGGCTACGTACAAATCCATACCATCTCGATAAGCTTCAGTTTTCAAAGAAGGGCCCAGGTTGCAAGTGAGCTCTGTGAGTGGACAAGTTACACTGCCATCTGCCTTGCTAGCACTACATACACAAATGTAGCGTGTTTGAGGATAATCAGAATTCTCTCCTATCCACTTATCACTCATCTTGTACGTCTGAATTGGCCACGTTCACTGTAGCGATCGTTCACTCCATCGATCGTTTTTAATCCTTTACGTTAAGCTTTAAAAAGGGCAAAAATACAAACCGAAAAATGCTATAGTGTCATTCATCGATCACTGATTTGTCTTACT
>JAQFZH010003110.1:0-14607 GCA_034695485.1 Entomobrya nivalis | reverse complement strand
GCCATGTAATTTTTTCACGAACAGCGAATATACATTAAGGTTTAAAGCCGTTTCTTCACCTTCCATCATCGTTTTAACGATACCAGCTTATTATTTCAAAGTTATATCTTGCATGGTGAGAAAATGCATGGGCGTTCACAAAATAATCTCGACTCTTCTTCTTAGGAGTCAGTCGCTTAGGCAATCAGGTAGATATTTCTTGATACCTCATATATAGACAACAGCTGCTGCCGTTTCTAATTCATAACAGCAACAAGATGATGAACACCGTCTTGTATTCCAGTTGCAGAAATGTGTACATTTTTATCCCTTCTTATTTTAAAATCTTTTTTTTCTTCATGGTCCGTTCCTTCATACGGATTAGGTAAATATTCCATCATGTTTCTTTTACTATTGAACCAAAAGACACACGTTCAGTCACTTCGGTAGAAAGAAAGGGTCTTTAAATTATAAACTACCAAATAAATTTTATATGCCCACAGAGATCAGTAGGATACCTGTTTTTGTTTAGTTTACTCCTTGCTGTCAAAGAGAAAAAACTGGATGCATGTGATGTGCACTGAATGGCTTTAATAGATTAAACGTTTAATGTAACATAAAAATGATGCTTTCCCATATCACCCTCATCATCATCTTGTTTCTTTGAAGAAATGATAAAAACCATTATTACTATTATGTTGAACATCCTCAGCATCACGAATTCATCCAAACAGAAAAATCACCGAAACCAAAAAAACCCAGCCCATTTTTCGTCTCCTGTTTGAGTCTCTTGAAATAATAACATGCTGTTTTGTGATGATAACATGCCAGTCACATGCTATAGAAAAATTAGTATATAGAATTGAGTCTCTGAAATCTGAAGGCATGTCATACAGAAGAGAACACACCACTACAATAATCCAGCCAAGTGTCCAAAGAGGAGTGTAAAGATGAAAACGAAGCTATAATAAGAAATAACACTATGAATTCATATAAAAAAGGAGTACATCTTTCAAGAAGGTTTTGCTTGTTGGTCACCATTCACCATCATCATTATCTATCAAATTATTATAAAAGGGATTGGATTATTGCTCGCAGGCAACATTACATTACATCTTCTTGTAGATATGATACAAGATAAGGAGGAACACATCTATCATTTTTTTCCTCCAAATGAATAATATTAGTCGATCATATTTTTTACAATTGAAAGGTGGATTACGACTTATGTTCGTCCATTAGTGATAGTTATATGGGATGAAACGGGTGAGCCATTTTATTAATATTATTAGTATCGTCATCAACTTTGATGGATGGATTGACCAGTCTTTTATTTTAACCTTCATCTCAACTCATTCAAGTTGCAATAACATCATCACTGCCACCATCACTCCGCTATTATAAGTTGTAAAAAAGTAATATGGTGGAAATCCAAGGTGGGCTATATGTATTCATTTCAATTTTATTACTACTGCACTGTTGCTTCAAAATCGTTAGTTTTAAAGCATCTTCGGTACATAGAGCTTAGCTCATCTTTGATCTTTATAACCATTAAAGGTTAAAAATTAAAAGGCACCTATAAGATATCATTATATACCTAATATAGTGACTAGTAGCCGAGCCGAGTGTGTGCGTAATCAATATGATGTAAAAGTAACGAATGATTGTAAGCCCTGATGATTTAATCATTAGCGATGTGTCCTGCTATTTGTGTCTTGTGCAAGAGTATAAACAGCAGCATTCACTTGGATTGAATAAACAAATCAAACTGACATTAATAAAGGTACATAGAGTCAAGAGTTGGTAGCCAAAACAGAAGTATTTACAAACTGATTTCTTGTAGTTTTGGGTTTAGATGGCTAACATCTTGATCTTTCCTATATAGCATCTCATCTTTAACAAGTCGACTTTTTTCAAACACTCATTCATAAATAACCTTTCTTTAACCATTGCCATCAAACTTCTTACAAGAAGAATTTATTAAGGATGATGATGATAATGATGATATGTCATGTACGCTTTTAGTCACCACCACACCACTTGCCACCACGTACTTGTTCTGAACTTGTTTATGTCATTCAAATGGAAAGTTTCAGTTGCATGTTGGACGTTGTTGTGTCAAGATGAGTAGACTGGGTAGTAGCACTCAAGTCCCCACTTCTTGTTTAGTTTCAGAGTTATTTGCCCAGTCTCAGAAGAAAATTATTATACTCCAGTGGTGCTCGTGTGCTTTTGATTGCAGTTGAAACTGTCAGATAAGAGTTATATTATGATGAAAAGTGAGTTGTGGTACTGTTTGGCAACTTCAAGTTTTATTTAATCAATTGGACTCCTTTTTAATTAATACCTATTGTTGTACCCTGCTACGTTCTTGTAGCCGTTGTATAAATACTGCGTGTCTAGTGTCTACAAAGCCACGAGTGACTAAAGACTCACCTGTCATACACTCTGCTCTTTGTCCACAAATAGTATAATCATAATCATTGCCAGAATTCACGGTTTCTAGCTTGTACAGTGCACACTGTATCTCCTCAGCACGCCAATTAATATATTCATAAGCAATAATCATAAAAAGGTGTGCAGAACGGTGTGGGTTTGTTTCGTATGACATCATTTTGAAGTATGGCCGTCATATATTTAATATAGCATGTTGTTTGTCTGTACAACATTTGGACTTTGTAAATCGTAAGTCACATATCTAGAAAAGAAAAACGACACAGCATAGAAAGAACTCCTACCATTACCGGCTGCCTACGGGCATTACATTTTCATTCACTTACAACTTACCCACTTTGCTTATTACTATTACCTCTG
The DNA here is from genome assembly GCA_034695485.1 of Entomobrya nivalis. Taxonomy (NCBI): domain Eukaryota; kingdom Metazoa; phylum Arthropoda; class Collembola; order Entomobryomorpha; family Entomobryidae; genus Entomobrya; species Entomobrya nivalis. The sequence goes on along the minus strand of JAQFZH010003110.1, from coordinate 11,814 downwards.
TACACTAATAGATGGTTCCTTTACTAGTTTACTTATCACTGGTTCAAATTTGCAACTTTTTTTCTTTTAGTTTTTAAGTGTTATGAACAAGTTTACTATGTTTGTGCATCGCGTCGTCGTCGACTGTTTTACCCCGCGAAGGAAATAAAATGAAATGCCAAGTAAAGACAATTAATCTAAAAATCATACCAATTATGGCAAATGGTTAAATGGCTGATGGTCACGGTCACTGACTGTAAAATTAAAAGTGTTTCTTTGAGTTATAGACATAACGTGTGTATCCCAGTTAAATTTTGTAATGCATTTTAAAGATGTATATGAACGGATTGACATGGTCCATAGTCCACAAAGTCGTATGATATTGTGCAATACATCATAAACTATTTACTACAACACAACTACATTAAGGCTGCATCAATTTACTTGAAAGGTTGTGATATAGCGTGTCTTAAAAAGAATGATATTGATGCAATGAATGAACATTAAAATACTTTTTTGATATCACATACATAATATGACGATAATGATAATCATGATGATGATCATCATCGTATAATTGTGCTAAAGTAAAGCCGAGAATCCTATGTAGGCACCATTAAAGAAAAAAGAGCTTATGAAATGCCTCATCAATTGAAAGAGTGAGTAGTCCTTTCAAAGAGATGAAAGGAGATTACACCCCTTTCATTGAATTTAATTCCATATGGAAAAGGATTGTTAAGTATTGTTTGTAAATGCGTGTTTGTTTATGGAATTTATATGAGGAAATGTAAGTGCATGCGGCTCACAGTTAAAGTAACAACACATGTAATTGAAATCAATCAAGAGGAACACGTTTTGCAGAATCTCTCTCGCCCGTGTGCGTTTCTTTTGACTTGAAAATCTCAAAGGACAACTATTGACTAATATAAGCCCTGTACACTGTAATCCGTACATTTGGCATCTTGTTGTCAATAATCCTTAATTCGGTTGAGAAAAATGATGGTTCTGTTGTACAAAAAGCAAGCAATTCTTATGTAATTCTCCTTTACAAAAAGATTTTCTCCTTGTATTAGCGAAACACATTTTGATCTGATGTCATCAGCCGTAAAGAGGCGACATCACGAATTCCTTGGCGGATCATAGTAAGTAGCTATTGCAGAGAAAAGGGGAAAAAGCTGCCGCCGCCACTATCCAATTTACTACTTTACTTGAAAAGTGCCGGCAACTAAAATTCACTACCTTGGTCGCATCATCGCGAAGTTTAAAAAAAAGTCAAAAGAGTTCCTTAAATTAGTCTTGTTGCCATAAGCTGAACGATTGCTATTTGTTTGCGCAACAGTCTGTTTGGTGCTTAGTACATCGATTATAAAAACAAAAATAATTTCAAGGATCATTCTATGAAGTAATTTTTGTCTCTTATACGTGCGTGCAAACATGATATGACATGTGTAAATTGATGTACATTTTTTGATGACGATGATGACTGGAATGATGCGTCAATTTTAACAAGTACTTGTTTTTTCTGTAACTTGAAATAAGCAAAGCAATCACGTAAAATTTGTACATGACATTTCACATATATTTCATGAAATTATCCAAGAATCTATTCATGAGAATAATGAAATGGTTGGTCATTTGTAATGTAATCAGCAAATTATAGTATTTCCAGATGCAGCTGTCTCTTGTACATTCCTATTTGTTTGAGAGCATCTCACAGAGTTTGGAATTTTTATGAGAGCAGTAGAATATCAAGCCTTTGTCGTGAACAAAATTGGTTTAGTATGTCTGTGTTTACTTGTGTGCGTGCGTTGTAAGTATCTTTGTTATGTACATCCGTGTAAAGTGCATGCACCTTTTTTATACAGAAAACCAAATAATTACACATAAACTGTTTGCCACTGCTGCGCCGCGTGCCAGCCGTCATCTCTCAATTTAGCTGAAGCTGAATCCCTCTTGCTGTCGCTGTGTGTGGTGGCATGATACCCTTGGCTCACCACTACTGAATATTGTTACATACTCAATTTCCTTAAAACATGGAGAGAAAACTGATAGCAAAATTCTCTATGAATCGTATGAATGGGCAAAAATATCGAAAACAGTACCAGATATCATAATAGCATAATATTTTCTACCATCATTGACAAGAGTTAACCTTATCATCACGCAAACCGTTTTTATTAATGTATGGAGTTCTACCGTTTTCCTTCAAGTTTGTTCAGCTAAACTCACATAACATTACTTTGCTGCATATGATAATAACGATTAGTGTGCAAGGAGAAAAATGATGAGAGGCTGATGGTCGGGGGGATGGGATTGGGAATGGCATTGTCTGTTGATGCTCATTGCCTGCAAGCCAGCTGGGAAGAGAATGAGAGCCCAGGAGAAGAGGAGCAGTCAAGCCACACAAAAAACCGTGTCCTACCCAGACTTTATTGTTTTGTGGTGCACACATAAAAATATTATGCACACGAAGAAGCACAAAAATACTACATATAATTTCATTAGTGTTTTTGTACATATAAACGTGCATATTTTAGCAAAGTATAAAACTATAATGATGTTCTGGTACTGATATAACTGTAATGCAGATGTTGTTATATAGCTGTGTGAGCTACAGGCTATTTTGATGTTGTAACCTAAAGGTTAGCAACTACCACCACCAACCAAAAAACTGACACATAACGATAAGGCGTTATGTGTGAATATTTTTGTGGCATATTAATAATGATATTGCTGATGATCATTTACTCGCACAACAATTTATGCCTAGGGAGTTAAGCAAATTCACGCGATATTTTGGTAACAATACAATACTGCACTGGGGACTAATAGCAATAACTTTATACTATACCTACCAGCAAAATATTTTCCAGTCGGACAAATCCTATAAGAATGAAAATTACATTTATAGTTTTTACTTCACTTAATATGAGAAATACACGCACATCGCAATCTTCCTCTCCCACAATAACACATTTGTACACATTCATATAAGCTCAAAATAGTCAGGAGCAGAGCTTCTCCATGAATGTACCTAAATTTATTTGTGTCTCATGTCCATGTCTATTGTACGTGCGAGTGAATAAGCTTGTGTACACCTCTCTCTGCTGGCAATTCTATTTTATATCTAGAAAAAGTTACTGTGCAGACTTTTTTGCACATACTGCAAAAGGTGAAAAAGAATAAGACGATTTTTTTGCTGTTTCAATACAATAATATCAGCTTAACAAACCACCAAAACATTCAACCAGTAAGGAACATTTTTGCTGGTATTGTGCATATATGTAGAACAACAGTGTATAGAACAAGCTCCAAAAAAGCAAGTTTACATTCTTTTTTTGTGTGTGTGCTTTGTTGTTGTTTTACATTTGGGTTAGCATGATGTGATGATCTTAAATACTAAGAAAGTAGACATACAAGATAGGCAGTATAGTAGTTGTAGTCCTCCACTCGTCATCATCATCATTACAATCGTGCGTGGTGGCATGGTATGGTGAATCCGTGAACATTTCATCGAATAAAAAACAAGACAAGGAGAAAAACTGTCGTTTAGACAAGGAGAAGAGAGAGAGAGAGCACACTATCTCTATTACAATTTCTATTCTTACTTCTTGAGTGTTGGAGGTTTTTTGCGAAAAGATAATATTCAATGGAAAAAAGGCTGAAAACACTGGCACTCTTTAGTCAGTAGCAGACTAGAGAGTACTCCCATTACATTAGCAGCAGCCTTGCACACAGTTTTATACAACAACAAGTCACATTCACATGAAAACGCTCGACGGGTTTTGCGAATAAAAGAAAGAAGCGCAGGCCTACTAGAACATCCATCCGTATTCAGTAGTCTCCACTCTCTGCACTCCACTCTATATTATCCCAGCTCACATTGCAAGTTTGTGGCAAAACTGAGCTTATGCTGCAAACAGCAACATCATCGGAAAGACGTTGGGAGAGAAAAAAAAAGTGTAAGCAGAGCAGAAAATATTAACCAAACCACATAGACAAACAAGGAACAAAAACCGAAAGGCAGCAGTCAGTCATTATTCTAGTATTTCTGCAGAAGAAGATTCTTGATTTGCTGCTGGTATACATATTTTACCTGTGCTCTCTATTTCATATCAGTTACATGAAAAACTTTTCCCCGCAGTCTGAATCCAAAGCGATGCCCACACAGTAGTTTTTCCTCCACCAAAAAGCAACAATATAAAAGTACCGGCAACTCCTACGAGTCCTACGGTTCTCTACCATTGCATTGTGTGTGGAGTGTGGCCATGTAAGAAAGTGTGGTGCTATCTCCACTTATAATAATATCGGAATCATTATTTTCGCATAACCGGTGCCGGAAAATGGAATACGAGACGAAAGTAATTTCATAAATTGTCAAAATCTCATGTTTCTTCCGATATTTTTGCACTTGATAAGTATATAAATATCCAGCGAGTGAGGTTATGTGCGTAATCAATATTTAGGGTAAAACTGGTAAAAGTAAGTTCTCAAATTGTTAGGTTTCCACAATGTTTAGTAGCTGTAAAATGTTGCGAACCGCACAACAATACATTTTTCATTGCATAACAATGAGAAAAAAAACTTGCGGTAGCGTAGCATAATCGTCAACGTTGTCCTTCAGATCACTGTTATCTGTGAGGAAAATACTGCAAATGTGAAACTATTTATACTGTATACTACCATACAGACAGAGACAACTACTGTAAAAAATGTTACTTTAACTAAATACGTATTGTTAAAGTCCATTACAATACTTCGTTTCTTTTGGTACACAAGACACGCAGTAATCGATTGTGGTGATACATACTCTAATACAAGGTACAATTTAGGATTAACTAATAACACTTTTGTGTCATCAGTCATCTCATCATCATCAGCCGTTAATACTATGTACTGAAATTAAGCACCTTTTTAGAGCTTTTTCTTAAAGACGTTCCTCGTAGTGTTGTTGTTGGTGCAATGTCTGTGATATAATATTTGTTCATGCATCCGTATGTGTGCTTATTTCGTGAGATCGTGTGGTGTTTTCCGTGCAAACAAACTGTCGTCACAAACACATCATGACGTCTGTCGCCTGCATACTTTACCTGATGTGACAATGTATGATCTACGATAATAAAAACCTAATGCATCTTTATCTGGCTATGAAGAAGGTACAAAGAACAAAGTTAAAGAGATCATTACTGTTATTGTTATTGCCAAAAGCAAATAAAAGGTAAATTGTAATGGGCACAGCGACAGACAAGCCTTTTACATAGTCTACTCTCTGTTCTGTACCGTGTACAATTTCAAATTATATTTATGGCCAGCATTAATCTACACTATGTTTTAAAGTGAGTGTGTATTGAAAACACGTTATCTTGTAGTTATCTACAAACATACATACCTGCAATTGAATTTTATTTAGAGAAAAAATTACAACACAACACGTCTGGCAAGAAACAACAATGTGAATTCAAACGAACAAGTAGAAGGAGCGCAAGCCGCATCAAACAACAATGGAAAAATAAAGTCGAAAATGGAGAGATTTTTTTGCAGGGAAAACTGCATAACTGCCCTTGGCTAAATTCGCAATTATAAAAGCCAGTCAAGTGCTATTATTTCACTTTTTGAACATCTCCTTCATCCTGTCGCCTTGTATCTTCTTGAATGTTTAACAACATTTAACCAAGTTGAATGTAGTGTGTATTTTTATCTTTGAAAAACCAGTGTGTTAACCTTTATTAAGCTGAACATAAATAACGTGCTGTAAAATACAGAAAAGCATGTGAACAGACTGAAAAGAAACCATTGGAAAAAATCAAGAAAAATCAAGGTGTTCGTTTTCAACTTCCACTCTGGGTGCTCCTACATTTCTTTTTCTTGAATATTGAATACTATTTAAAAGCAATATAAACTCTGTAAAGTGTTGACCTGTTCCACATTTAATTGCTGATTGAAACCTGTCCATTACGTTAAACCTTTTTTATTCTCCACCTCCTGTTTTGCAGGTCCCTCCTTGTTCAGTCTACATCACTGATTTTCAACTATTACAGAAAAATGTTATAGTGTTGTCAATTATATATGCCACAGTATTTCTGCTGCTGTGTATATTTGCATATCGTTACAGAAAATGAATCTACAAATTGTTTCATCATCTTCTACACATTTATCAAGTTTGCGTGAGTCAATGCCCAGCGGCAATGCCTCCGATTCCCATCAAAAACACATTATCAATACATTACCCTATTACCACCACCGCTGCTGGTGCTGCTCCTTCTGTAATAAATGGATTGGAATAATGCAAATAGAAACATGCAACAACAGATACAGATATAACTATCAGCACCAACACATCTCTTTGATTGATGCTTGTACCACATCATGTAATAGTCTCTGTCAAGAAAACCCATTAGAATAAAATACTTTCTTATATTTACTTACTTTTTTTAACTATTGTATTGTGTGAGCAAGTGTGGATAGTTTCGTTTGCTTCGGGGTTTGCTGGCCTTGAAGCTTTCAGCTACACAGAAACCATCAGCTAATTATAAAGTTATTCATTTAATGATGATGTTCAGTGTTCTGATGAACAGAAGTAAATTCGCTTATTGTTAAAAAAGAATCTGAACAACTTTTTTTAGTCGATGAAACATGTATGTATTTTTATGGAGACCTTGATGAGTTTTATGAAATACCATAGTCCTCCACTTAAAATTTGAACAAAATATCTATTTATTATGTATTGTGTGTGATAGTGAAAAAGAAACAAAGAAGGGCAAAAACCCATCTTGATATATAACGCTGATATTAAATCTAGTTTGATCAACACAGATATTTAGTCTAAAACAACATTTTTATTTGTTTGAGGTTTACTACACACATTAAAGAATGTAGCTACACGTGTAAAACGTCACGAAAAATTGAAAGGAAAAAAAGGAAAAACATTCACCTTACTTATCGCACGAATTGAATTATACGCATTTTACGCAGATAAGTGACATAATGAACGTTGACAGATTAAGTTGCTTTGTAAGTTTTTGTACAAGAGCAAGAAACTCGCGTGGTTGTTGTGTAGTAAAGATGTTTTCAGAGAAAAAAGGTAGAAAATGGGATTAAGTGCGTGTCTCCCATTACGCGAACGAAATACGAAATGTATCCGACACAAGATATCCTGTTGGGAGGACCATAATAAGATTTTATGTAATTAGATATACAGTGTATTGGCGTTGTTTCAAGAAATAACAAATGAAGGGAAGAAGCAGCAACGAAGGCAATGTGAAAACAGTTTTTACTGTTACCTACCACCAGCATCATAGTCATCGCATCGTAAAGTTCCCTGAAACTACGTGCTCGTGCATTGTACACCTTCACAAGAATTTTTGGCTTTGCTCTCCAAAAAGCCACACGTTGCTTACTATTGCTACACAAGTTGAATAAAAATAAGAATTTGTGTACACACGCAATCTACCAAGATGATGATGATGATAATAATCCTTTTGAGAGAAAAAAAATCATTGTTTTAAGAAGTATAATGCTTAAGTTTCAATGTTTATAATATAAATTCAAGGTTACAGGGTGCATTAATCAAAATTATATACGCCAAAAAAACGCTATAATTCTTTTATTTCACTTGTGTGATCTCATTCCAACACGACAATATATTTTTAAGTCAAATAATTACAGTGTACGTGTGATTTATCCTCTTAAAACAAAATGTATCGTGACCAGGAAAACGGTAGTATCGGAGGTGGGAGCGGTAGTAGCGGTAGTGGCAACCACCACCTTCCTCATCACTCGCAACTTTTTAGTAATCATCATAGCCAACAGAATAATCTGTCTCATCACCAACCTTACTATCATAATAATGGCAAACCTTTGTCAAGTGGAGCAAGCAATGGGGCAGGTCCCCTACCAGTTCTCCCTGCTCATAAGTCACATCCTCGTTTAATTGAACCAAGTTTGTCCCGTTGGACAGCTAATCCTGTTTCATTACCTCCCCGAATATCACCTTCAACTGCAATGGCAGCGTCATTAACGAGCTCGCCATTTTCTTCCGCCGCCACCGCTTCAGGAGGAGGTGAAAGAAATATATTGGGTCCATCAAGAATTCCATCTCAAGTGCCAACAGTTCCTCAACGAAATAATAATTGTGTCAGTGATAATTGGGTTGATTTGGAAGAGCTTTATCGATGGCTTCAAGAGCTGGAAGATACAAAGATTGAAGAAATCAGTGATGAGGATCACAGTTTTGGTAAGAGAAGACTCTCCAAGAAAAGTTACAAATGTTCATTCCCATACACAGACTTTTATATACTTGTTGGTTGGTTGGTGACTTAGACAAACGTGTCTGCTCAAATGAGTTGGATAAGTCTACTTTAGTTTTAGTTTTCCCCAAGTATTATAAAATATTGAAGGACTTTCACACAAGTTTTTTTTTTTCATCCTGCTCTTAAACCACTTGGAAAATGAGTGGTAGTTGAGCATGTATAGTTGGTTTGCCTTTTTCTAATATATAGCTTTTTAGTTTTTAGTGTGAGAAGGTCTTAATAAAAAAACTACTTGATTGCTGTGCTGGGGATAGTTATTATCCCATTCGTTTCTTGAATCAGAATCATAGCATATATTCTTTAACAATACATTTTTCTTAAACCAAGAGGCATTACTTTGGTGCTTACGTACTGACACCATCGCACTAGTCACTATTTTTTAATGAATGGCGAACTTTGTGTACGCTTCTCTTCTTCGTCTTCGCGTGGAAAAACGTTAACGGTGCACACTTTAGAATAAGAAATTTACTGTGTGGCTGTTTGTCTGTAGGAATATAAATGGTAGACGGAAGGAAGTTGGTTACGTATATTATACTAGTAGTTAGTTACGTTTACGTACTACATTTGTGTGTAATTTGAGATGAGAGAAGAGAAGCAAAAGCAAGGCCATTTTATAGAGACGAAGCTTAATAGTTCCCTTTCCGTCTTCATGATGATGATGATAATTTATGTATGTCTGAGTACAAGGAGCTATCTTCTTCTTTTTCCTTTTGGTTGGGAAATCCAATTTAAGTAGTTAATCTAGGACCACGTGAAACCTTTATGTACCACTAATCTCATTGTCATTGGGAAGGAAGAAGAAGAGATGTAGTCTTGTCGAAATTATGGTAGCTCGAGGTTGCACCTCTACTAGAAGATTAAGCGAGTTGGTTGCATGGCTAGTGCATGTTTCTACAATTTTTGCAGCTCCCAACAGTCCGTCCACTCCATGCATATACCTATTTGCTTCATTTCTTCTGAATATTGCATCTCGTTCTTAAAGACAGTTAAGAAAAGACATATGTGAAGCTACCAAGTTAAGTCAAGATTTTCCTCTTTTTATGTGCTTTGTGCACCATTTTCTTATTCTTTCAACATATTCCTTTGTGGAAGCATTATCTGGATTGTGCAACACAATGAGGAACAATCAAGTGTGTAGGAACTTGTGTAGTTTGAATGAGTTCTTGTAATTGAGGAAATTGGAGAATTTTTCCTTGGATCTTTTTCTCTTCGCTCTTTTTTTCGTCTCGATCTCCTACTTTTTTCCAAAGTAAGTGTACCGTGAATGCAAATCAGCAAAAATACGCAAAGAAGGGAGTCTATAAAATTTGTCTGTGTTTTACACAAACAAAATTATTAGAGAAAGCGATGGTAGGCAGCAAGTGAAGTTGTAGATGAAGTATTTTCTCTTTCTGTTACTTTTAACTCTTTAAAATGATAATCAACGTAGTCATCATCGTGAATTCGTGATGTAATCCCTTAAATACTTTGTACACAATACGCTTATTATGATGAGGTGCAATTCAATGAGTCTTTGCGTATTTGAGGCATTGGTGATGTAAGCATAGCGCAAAGAGAATATCATAGGAAAGCATTTTCTACAAAAGATGTTGCAAGTTTTCGTAAACAAAGCTCTCATATACCGCAACTCTGCTTTCTACATTTCATAACCACTTCTTTCGAATTTCTTCAACAAAAGGACACTTAATAATGTTTTGAACAAACAAACAATCCAAGGTCTTCGGTTGGGAAGTCAAGTAAACCTAGTTGTTTACAAGTTTGTACAGGTGCATTGAATTTCTAACGAACGTGTTTTGTAACTGGAAAACTTTGAGCTTGTGAATGGGAATGATGGGGAAAAGTTTATCGAACTTAAAGAAGTATAAAATATGAAAATTTAGTTTTGTAAAATATAAAATATTGATACTGATATGTACATTCTTCATTTTCTAGGAGTTGGTCGGGGAAAATAACAACAACTATATCTGCACATGCTTATAATCAAAATAATCAAAAAAGTATAAATTACGTTGTTCTTGTATTCCACCTCCGAGTGAAAAGTTTAGTTACTTTTGTTCGCGCACATTTCTTGGAAAACAACTATCATTTTTCATTAATCTCATTAATATTTTAATCAGCTCAAAAGTATTATTTTTCAATAAAGTTTCCGCTTGGTTGCGTGTTTGCTGATAGATGCTTTAGATGTTCTGTGGAAAACAGCTTCCTCCTCTTTTTCCGTTATGTTGAGAGAAACGTACTTGTACCGTATCTATCGTGTTGGTGGATGGCGTTGCGTTGGCGGAACTGTGAATTTAGAGAAAAGGGAAGCAACCGTAGAAATGAATTGTTTTTTCTCTTTTATTCTTCGATTGCTCAACCTGTAAAAGGCATATATTCAAAATAAGTATGTACATATTTTACTTTTGTGGTAGTGCAGTGTGGTTCTTCTGGTGTTTGTGTAGGCATACACCTTCGTCAAGGTAAAATGATATCGCGTGGGTTTAGGTATATATTCGTGCTTGCATTGCATAGTCCATTAAGTAGACGCGGGACATAACGTAACAGCTTTCGTTTCGTGCATCTAGCTTCAAATGTATTGCAAAGAGATGTTGAAGAAGTTTTTCGTTGAGAATTTAACATTATATCAAATTCGAAAAAGTTTTTTTCTTTTGCCTTTTCTCGGACTTTACTGAAGTAAAAATACGCAACGCACAGACAAATGTAAGTTCCCAAGTTCATCGATGAGCGGAATGAATGTTATTTTGGAAATGAAACTATTGTATATTGGTATATATGCCCCAGTTACATGGCGAATGAAAGTCAGCATTTTTTTCGAGTAAAATTGAATGGACCAAAATAGTCAACCACTATGTCTCTAGGAAAGAGACGTTGATTACCCCATATCTTGAATTTATAATGCTAATACTGGTACCACTACGGAGAAAATGTTCTTTATTTGTGAAAATCCAGTATTTAACATTACGTAGCTCCTACTACACTGGGTACATATAAATGGTCAATATATGAACATCTTTTTTTCTCCGTTATTACACCAATTGGGGTTGCAGTTGACGGAAAGATGCACTAAAAACTTGCTTTGTCCTATGTAGGTATTGTATCTACACGTACGAAAGTTAGGCGAGATATTATTTCACTAATGCTATTCAAGCGACACAGACAACAAAGAAAGAGGGTAGGGTAGGATACTTGGCTTAGCATATGTATAAGCTGAGCTTTGAGTATGTGGCAAGCAACCGTCATCATCAAAAAGCCCCTCTCTGTGGTTCATGCTCTCTTTTTATAAAAAGAAGAAGAATGTAGCATCTGTATCTTCGTGTCCACTCACTCAGGTATTCATGACACAACAGCCCGAAATAATAATAGACGGATAAAAACTTGAGATTTTGAACAGAGATGAAGGATATAAAAGCGAAAAAAAAAAGTTTTTTTTTGCAAAAACCAGTAACCTACTAAATAAAAACCCGTAGCTTGTTGAAGGCAACGGTATTATTTGTAAAGTTTTTCTTCAATTTTTTATGGAATAGAA
>JAQFZH010003109.1:0-14607 GCA_034695485.1 Entomobrya nivalis | reverse complement strand
TGTATATTATGTATAAGAAGATGAAGTCTACAAGTAACAATTAGAGTTTTATTAATGCGCGATTTTAAATTTCAAATTAACTTAAAAGTAAAAATTTAACCTTGTACACATCCAACTTTCTGTGGGTCATCTTCCTCAAATAGCTTCTGAACATCGTATCCATTTCCTTTACAGAAGCAGCGCATGTGCTCCAAATACTCAACCGTGAATTGCTGCAATCCATTCTGAGGCTGTCCATCAAATCTAAAACTTGACATCGTAATTTTAATTGCAAATCGATTCTTTGAAGCGTTTATGTACTTATAAGACGTTTAAGAATAAATATTATATCCTTCAATATACTGTACGTACACTGAACATTATTTAGGAAATCAAGGATGAAGGATCATCAAAATCAAAACTTTTGAGGAAAAAACTAAACAGTATATTCAAGACATTAGGGGTAACATAGGAAATTTAGTCCAGAATTTTTACTCTTTGACTGATTTTTTTCTCGCCACGTCGCCAATTCGTGGACTTCACTTTTATACTTTGTTAATGATATGTGCCCAACTTTAAATAATTTTTAAAAGCTACATCCTGAAACTGATCAAATTGTAGCCGTTGCACCCTTCAGCTCGTTTTCCTCACCAACAGGTACTACTGTCATTTGTTGAAACCTCTTTATTAATTCATAAAATATATTTTGGGTTTAGCCAAGTTCATTTTCCTGAAAGTTAAAAAGCATGAAGCTTGTGGTCACAAAAAAAACGAGAAATGTGATTTTATCTTCAACCATTTACGTCATGCTACATTGAAGTTTGAAAAAGGCAAAGGCAAGATATTTTTGCTACCCTTTAACTACTCTCAAGAAGCCAAGTAAATGATTAGATTTCAGTACACACCCAAAAACGCAATAAAAATTATAATTTTGGGTTACAGTTGCTTAGAATGAAGTTGTTTAAACATTTTTTTATCATCGATATTTAATTTCATATTTTTTGTCATTATTTCTCATTGAACATTTTTTTATCATCGATATTTAATTTCATATTTTTTGTCATTATTTCTCATTAAACATTTTAAGTACATAAATGATTTTTCATGCGGGAATGTCAATTATAATATGTCTGTCCCTCTTATCAATGTCATCAAGACTCATGTTCTGGCTCGTCCTTGGGAATTACTTCCAAATCACCGGCATTGGTATGCGAACCGCCAGCTTTGGTGGCTCCATCATTAGCCTTGGTGGCGTCGCCACTGCCATTTACACCTGCCACAAATCCTGTCGTCACACTTGAAGGTCCATTTGAACCAGCACTTGTACCCACCATCTGGGTCGATGATCCTAATCCACTGTTGGCGAATCCATCTGTAATGAATTTAAGAAAATTATTATTATCGTCCCTCAAACAGTCACAGTGCATTTCAATCATTGATTGGTAGTAATAAGTCAGCAGTCAATATCACCTGGATATATACCAGTAAAAGTAGGACCTCCAATACCCAAGCTGGCAGGTGCAATATGTTGCGCTAGAGGCTGGTTCTGGTTGAAACTTGAATTTCTTTCAAGATTGTTGTTGCTTTGTCCAAATGAAAATACTGGATGACCCGTCGGCGCCAGATTTGCAAAATTTGTACTAGGATTGGAGGCTGATACTCCGTGGGAAACAAATGGTGCTCCAGCTCCACTGCCTGACGACGAGTTAGATGGGGAACCGAATATTGATCCACTAGATCTGGGCGATCCTCCAAATTGGGACCCGAATATTGATCCACTTCCACTAAAGGGTGAGGTTCTTTCAAATGAAACTCCTCCTCCAGATAAAGGAGCATTTAGAGTACCAAAACCTGGAAGGTGGGTGCCAGTGCCAGCTACAAAGTATTAAAGTATGTATTTTTTTAGTAAATTAGCCCCATTGTGTTATTGGTTTACCAAGTGTACCATTAGTTCCATTACTCGTACCACCAGGCCGAGAAAAAGGAGCGGATGGATTTCCACTAGAAAAGCTTAAAGGGGGGCCGAAGGGAAATCCCGGAGTTGGAAATAGCCCTCCACTTTGACTGGAAAAACCTTTATTTGGGGAAGAACAGTTGAAAGCTCCAGTTGAAGTGGTTCCAAAAAAATCACCCGGTTTTGTTTGTTGCTGCGGCGGAGGAAAACCGTACTGGAAAGGCTGTTGAGCAAAAAGGTTACCAGAGGAAATTGGCCCTTGAGCTTGCGGAATGGAAGCAGGATTATTAACAGCTCTAAAAGTCAATTGTTGTGAGTTAGATCCAAAGTTTGTAGCTTCAAATGAGGAAGTGACCTTGGAAGAAGTCTTCTGTATTATATCCAACATCCTGTCATCTGAAAATCAAGCATTTTTGTCATAAAAGTATATTCACAAATCCTATTATTCATTTCATTAGATAAATAACAAGGTCTCGATTTTTGCTGACAAACACGTCACGTATTACCTGATTTCATTAAGTTGTGCAGGCGGATATACCAAATATTTCCATCCGGAACTCTCAAGAAAGTAGAAATGAGCCGGACTTGCTCCATAGAGAAGTCAATTTGTCCACTAAACTTCTTTCGAATAACGTAAAGGAACACAAATTCTAGAAAAAGATTAAGACGAGTTGTGTAGTCTTACGAATTACTTGTATGTCAATGGGTTTTAATTTTATTGTAAATTAATTAATAAAAGTAATTTTACCCGGTACAAAGCCAATTTTGTCCTCATCCTCTTCCTCAAACAATTTATGAATACTGTATTCATTTTGCCTGCAATAGGAGCGCATTTTTTCTAAATACTCGATCGTAGAATGCTGCAGGAAGTGTATCACACCGGTCAGAGGTTGTCGGAGAAAAAATCCACTCATCGTAACTCAATCGTTGTATGAATGTAATGGTGATCCGAGTTAGCGTGAAAATATAGCAAGTTACTTATTAAATCGACGAAATTATCAAAATTAAATCTTTTTAGAGAAAATCCTGTAATTATTTCCAAACGTTTTACTCAAAAGACGTTTGGGGTAACATAGGAAATTCATTCTTGGACTTTTTCATCTGTATTTTTTTTCATGCCACGTCGTTACCTCATATCAGGATTTTACTCAAAACTGTCATATTACTCAAATAACATTAATTTTGATTGTATTCTTCTAACATAAATAAAAGATAAAAATAAGTTTAAAAAATCTTCCAGTTCCCATCTCCAATGTCAATAATTCACATTTATATATTTAAAAAATTATATTTCGCCTTTGACATAATATCACAATAGTTTTTTTAACACATCAATGTTTGCATTTGTGCAATTAACAATTTTTTTAAAGAATGAGAATGTCATCTTGACTTCAAGAAACTTCAGAGGATGACTGTATCCCCATGTTATCATGTCATGTCTACTGATCGATCTATGAATTTTGGTTGTGCTCTTATTTGGATAAACTATCTTCCGAATCACCAACATTGGTATGTGCACTGCCAGTTTTGGTGGCGTCTCCACCCCCAAACCCATCTGTCACAACTCCAGTCTCCCCACTTGAAGTTCCATTTGAACCATTTTGCGTGTCTACC
Source organism: Entomobrya nivalis (assembly GCA_034695485.1). NCBI lineage: Eukaryota > Metazoa > Arthropoda > Collembola > Entomobryomorpha > Entomobryidae > Entomobrya > Entomobrya nivalis. The sequence goes on along the minus strand of JAQFZH010003109.1, from coordinate 11,060 downwards.
GTTGGGCTCGGTCCGAATCCCCCTATTATGAATTCGAGAATATTGATTTTATTATTAATCGTTATTCAAACAACCATTATTCTCACCCATTTTTATCTGTAACCGTAATCAATCCACAGCACCTCTTGAGTATGTATCAGCAGCGCCTATATAAGCAGAACTCCATCCGAAAGGTTCACTTTGTTGTGCCGAAAATGCACGATAGTTCAAGCTGATTTTTGGATTGCTTCCAAGAATTTTTGTAACTGTGTTGGTGCTTTGCTGAGACAGACCTTTGGTAAATCCTGGGAGGATAGGGCCTGCAGTATCACTTGCGCTTCCAGAAGAGAGATTTAATCCACTGACACCGAAATTCGCTGGTCCATCACACGCGGGTGGATTTCCAAACATATTTGTATTTCCAGAATCGAGGGTGGATCCACCACCACCACCACCACTAAAGGAGCTTCCGAAACTCACCGCTGAGTTTGATTGTTGCTGCTGAGGAGGTGCACTGGAGAAAATGGAAGGCTGAGGAAATAAACCACCGGAAGAAGTTGACGGCTGAGCAGTAGTGAAAGCTGTAACGACGGGTTGTTGAGAGGACGATCCAAATGTTGTTGACGCTTCAAAGGGGTCTTTGGTCTTGGATCCAGTAATAAGATCACAAATCTTTACATCTTGAAAACAAGTAATTTTGACATCAAAGTACTTTTCATGAATTATATTAGTCATATCACTAAAAAACAAGGTCTAGATTCTAAATTGTTGATGACAAACATGTCACGTTACCTGATTTCATTATATTATGGAACCTCATGTACCAAACACTGTCGTCCGGATATTTGAGGTAAGCAGTAAATAGCTTTACTTTATCCAGAGAGAAAGAGAAGTCACTCTGTCCACCAAACTTCTTTTGTATAATATACAGAAATACATGTTCTGGAAAGAGTAAGATGAGTCATTATATATGCTTTTGTACATGACATATCGGTAGGTTTGTTTTTTCATAAATAGATAATTAGAAATAACTTTACCTTGGACAAACCCAAGTTTCTCTTCGTCCTCATCCTCAAAAAGATCCTGAATACTCAATCCGTTTTTCCTGCAATATAACCTCATTTTCTCTAAATAATGAATCGTGTCATACTGCATCGGGATCGACTCACCAGTCAGAGGTTGCCGAATACTAAAGGAAAAGAAAGAAGAACACATCGTAAATTGATTTCTGGCTTCTGGTCAGTTCTGGTCATCTGATTTAACGATAAAATTGGCAAATGAAATCGATGAATGAATGATCTATTTAGGAAATGAATTACAGACATAGCACCAATTTTTTTTAATCAGAGAAACTCCTCTAATTTTGTCGAACATTTTACTAGAGAGGTTTGGGGTAACATAGGAAATTAATTGCGACGAGACTTTGACTATAATTGTTTTGTTCCATACGCATATATACCACTTTTAATTTTAATAATTTATGCAGTTTTTGTAAGTGCAAATATCAGACTTATTATTCTCTAAAAACTTCTAATAATTAAACTCCATATCCCGAGTTTGATATAATTGTCGCTGCTTCGGCCTTCAGCTTGCTTTCCACACAAATTAGAAAAATTACCATGATTTGTTGAAAAATCTAAAAACAAACGTAAAAAAGACTTATTTCAAAAACCATCATTCACCAATTTCCTTTGTTAATCAGCATACCTTTGTGACGGTAATAAATGTCACCGGAAGTATGCTTGCTTTCACCACAGCTTGTGTAGGTCCTGCCAAAGAATTTAGTTGATGTACAATGGAAATCAACCGACTCTGCTCCATATCTCCTGCTACACTTTTTAAACTTATGAGACTTTTTAATGAGCGAGTCATCTGCAAAAAAATACATACTCCAGTAAAATTAAGAGAATCAAAACATAATTAGTTACATGCTTTCACTAATAAATTATTTACCAGCAGCGAAAAATGTGCTCCCATTCCATAAATTATTCCAGCAGTAAAAATAAACTCTACAATATACAACTTAGCTCCCCATTTGAGTGGCAGGTACAACTTGTCCATGCTCACTGAATAATATGTAACGCTCATCAGGAAATAGAAAAACATTGCAAAACCAAATGCCTTTGTAAATTGTTCGCATAATTTACAAATCTCCCGATACTGCTTCATAGCTAATTTAACTACACGAGGAGAATGACATCCATATCCAAATTGGTAAACAAGTAGTTGTCTTATTGTTAACTTTCGCATTTTCAACTTGACCATTTGTTTTTTAATGTGTGCATTAAAGTCTGCACCGATTGGCCATAAAGTCAAAATGCCACTTACGAAAAATAACTCGACATACAAATCCCTTAAATTTCTAATGCATTCTGCTAAAATTCTTAACACAACTATGGTGAAAGTGTACGATGAATGGATAGACAAAGTTGCAGGTAGGGTTTTCATCCAGAAGAATACGTCATATGCGTCCTGCAGAATTAATTCAAATGATATCTCAAAATTGTCGTAAATGAAGTAGTTCGTTATACCAAAGAGGGTGAAAATACACCCCAAAATTGTCAGCGAGAATGACGAAGCTAGCTGTAAGTCAAAATGAATGATTCTTTTCAAAATATTATTTATTTTGAAAAATATATTTTTTATAAACTTTTGCTCACGAACAATGCGCCTTGTCCCAAAAATTCTTTCCGGGTGATACACCTTCGAAAACCGATTAACGTCATTTAAAAAGCTGAGAATTTCCGTTCCTTTAAAAATCTGCGTGTACATCACTGCCGCAGCGGAATTCATGTAAGAAAGGGTTACAAGAAACCTTATATACAAAAGCGGATGTCCATTTTCATTTCGGGATTCACTAATCAGGTATTCCACACGGTTTTGAAACACGTGAAGAATCAGGTAAAAATGTATGGCGGTAATTAAAAAGCAGATGATCTTTTGAGGTAAATATGTTTTAATTATAAATTTTCTTGATTTTTGATCCCACTCAAATTTTAATGGAGTACAGAAGGTGTAGTATGCAAACTGGTTGTATTTTACAAGATAAATTGTGTAGTTTTTAGTTTGTGTGGCTTGCATGCTTCAATTTACATTTGGATTAATTTGTAGGTGTGACTTTTGAAGAAGATAGTTCCAGTTTAAATATTAGCCATTTGAAGTGATTAAGCAAAATATGCTGCGGAAAATCGATGAAAGAGGGTTTTTCAATTTAATATGTGGTATGTATATATTAACTGAAGTTTTGTACTTGAATTGAAACATTTTTTGTTACCTCCTCCGTTTATTAAATATCTAAAAAAGTGAACAATGACGACTGTGAACTTCATACTATACGATAATTTATGAAGCTTTCAGCTAGAAATTTTATGGTCCACCTATCGTGACCACATACATGAATGACAACGAAAAAGTAATTCAAAATTAATGTATAAAAATATACTTTTCTGAATATTTAACAGTTTAGTAAAGTATATATCCACCTTGCACTAAAATGATTTTTTAACGAGACTTTAACCCTGACCCAAGCACTTATAACATTCATAATATACATTATTATGATTGTATCTCAGTTAAAAGGAAATCCATTTAATCTTCTGACATCAATGAAATTCTTTATACAAAAACAAATTAACCGTTCAGTTCTCATAATCCATCGATAATTATTCACAACTTAATAATTTGTCCTGTCCCATAATCTGAAATACTTTGTCCAGACTCCATAATGTGTCCCAACTTGCTTTCCACGCTTATCAAAAGTATAACCATGATTTGTTTCAAGAACTAAAAAAATCCAGAGAAAATGTAATTTTGTTGACTTATCTCCTTCAATATCATTAATAAAATGAACATATTTACTTACTTCTGTCACATTATGAAAAGTAATAGGAAATATTTTAGACCTAATCGTATGAAAATGACGGGTATTCAAATGCATAACCACGGCAAATTTACTCCTGCTGATAATCGACGAAATATTCTGTAAATCCATAAGACTCTGTAAACACGTCATTTGAGACGTAAAATGAGCTCCCAACCCATAAATCGTTGATGCCGTTAAAATGTATTCCCAACAATACAACTTGGCTCCCCAAGGTACCGGCAAGAACAACTTATCCAAGCTTATCGGATAATAAGTAATGTTAGCCAAAAAGTAACTCAACATTGCCATTCCATGCGCTCTATTGAATGACCTTGACAAGTGACATACTTCGTGGTACAATTTAAATGATATTAATTTTTTAAGAGAGTGTTTTTTCTCGTGTCTTATCAAGAACACTTCTTCTTCTGTAATAGCCTTAAAGTCTAAACTGATTACCCACAAAGAGACTATTCCTACAATGAAGGATAACTCTGCATACATGTCTCTCATGTTTCGAATGCACTCCGAAAACATGCGAATATTTATCAGAATATGATCAAAAAGGGAGTTCGTGTAAAAAAATGTAGTATTTTGATTACGGTTAGGGGTTGATAAATTAGAAAGATTATTTCGAGGATGTGGATTATGTTTCCATAAAAATATTCTCTTAGAATCCTCTAATATTGATTTGCCAGTAAGGTGGAGATCATAAACGAAAAAGTTTGAAATTGAAAGGCAGGTGATGAATGCGGCTATTAAGTTGACAAAATAGGATGAACACAGCTAAAAAAATATAGCAAAAGTCATTGTACATATTTTTTAGATTTAAATTAACTTATGGAATATTATTATATTTTTTATTCTTACGAATTTTCGTCGATCGCTTAAATGACAAGGAAGCGGATGATATTTTTCCGAATAAGCTTGTACTTTGTTCCAAAATTTCAAGAATCTTTTTCCCTTGAAACTCTGGACATAGGAAAACACAATTGTGTAATTAAGGTATGCAGCTGCCTCCAGAAAACGTAGATAAAGCCATGGATTTGACGTGTTGTTCGGTTGTTCTAATACGAGAATATTAAAACGGTTCACAAAACGATGGAATATTAAGTAAATGTAAATGGCTGACATGGCGTATGATAAAACCTGAATGCGTAGGAAAAGGCATTTTATTTTTAAATTAATTAGTTTTGTAAAAAAAAGGTTTAAATAATGCTTAACCCTTTGAGGCCACCACTTGTGCAAAATGTAGCGCCCACATTTTGCCTTCCGGAAATGGTAAGGAATACAGCAGGTGTAGTAAGCAAAATCGTAATAGCTCTCTATAAATTTGGTGTAGTCTGTAAAATTATGAGTTCGATTCCGATTTAACCGCATGACGACGGGAATCGGTTCTGAATTTTTATCAATTCGATAGGTACTTTTATTGCGACTGCTATTACCATTACTGCTAGACAACTTGTAAAACATTTTAGCTTGATTAAAATATGTGTCTAAAAGCTTCACTTTACATTAAGTCGTCCGTATCGACCGGAAGAGATTTGATCAAATGCATTAACTCTAACAAATATAGTTAAAGCATCCATTTATCACAGTAATAAAAGAATGTCTTTATCTATTTATCAGTCAGAAGTGGTTTTTATACGGCAATTTAGTAAGTATACTAAATTCATTAAAAATTACTATAGAGAGCATAACAACTAACAACACAATTTCAAGTCATAAGTTTTACTTCAAAAAATTAAATCTTCTTATATATTTTTAAAATAAATATGCAAGGTCATCAATTCCACATTAAGAATCTAGAGTAAAAGACTTACGTTTCAGAATATATTTTACGCAAGATGAATAAATATAATGACCCTCGTAACATCGTGGAGGAACCCACTTCCACACCCAATATTTACCTATCGAGTGGACAGCAACTTGCGCTACAACCGTACAGCCCGGTCGGTACTCAAGCAATGGTAACACCACAACCACAACAGCCATTAACTACTCCTTTTGGACCAATTCGTAATAGAGCCCCAGTGTGCTGTAATTGCTGCAACTGCTCACACGACAGTTGTGCCCAGTTCTGGGCCATTTTCAATTTGGTTAGATTAATTTGCCAGAAGAATGTCTCTAATTTAAAAATAATGATGACTGTTTATTTTATAATTCACATTTTTTATATTACCAGGTACAAGTATACATATGCTACTTTCTAATTGCAATGCGACATCTCCTTTGGGAAGGGTCAAATTCTTTAGCACAAAACCCCAAAGTGGTTAAGAAAGATGGTGCGTCACTAAAAGTTATCCATTGAAAAAATATTTTACTATATATATATTTTTTTGATGTCACCATGAAAAAAATGTATGCTTTGACAGAATGTCGGGAGATGAATCACGTGGTTGGCACTCCACCAACAAATGTCACATTTTCCGTTGAGACTCTTCTATTAATGCTGTATGCAATCGGGTCTGTATTTTTCGCTGCTGCCGTTTTTCACAAAACTTTAGTACTTACGTCAATACTGCAATTAATTCCATTTCTTCTAGTATTTTATTAACGTTTGAAATAAATTTTATGCAAACTTGTGTATCTTTCAGGGTTCCCAACAACGATCAAAATTCCTGCTAATTTATATTGTCTTACTGGCTTCCCTTCCATTAGCTTACTTGATACCTCTTGTAATCAGATATGCATTGTGCGTGAGGGCAGGAACGATAAATTTAATACTTAATGTTGGCTGGTTTATATTCGTTATGATAACAACGATATGTGCTGCAAATGTTGCCTGGGTGCTCCGAAAATGGGTTATGGCTAATGGCAAAAATATGGCAGTTCCATCCATGTCTCAACCGCAAATCGTAGGATCTACAATAAGTACTGGCACAAGTGACGGACCAGATGGCGACAACCAAGGAACTACTTAATTGATTACATCATATATTACACTATATGTTAAAATTAGCTTATGCTAAGACACTCTTTTAAAATGGTATTTGGCGCAATTGAAAATTCATCTCCAAATTTTTAGAATGCAATAATAAATGTAAAAATGGGTTATCTCCATGGATTGATCATTAAATATTTTAATTTTAATTCTGTCCACTATATATATAAATATATATATTTTAATAATCGAAGAAAGTCAAATATCCATTAGCAATTAGCCCATCAATAAAGATTACTCAGTGACAGCAATTGCAACTGATTGCTGCATAGTCCAGCTTAACATAATTAGAACTAATTTCTGTTCCTGGTAAAATATACAGATAGGGGCCTCCTACGGGTTGCACCTGCATCTTGCTGACTGATTAGATGTACTGACGACACCCTGCCATGGGCCTGGACCAATTAAAAAAGTAGAAAACCAACTTCTTTAATATTGATTACTGTGTACACCTCTTCAATTAAAAATGTAAATATTAAATATACAGAGTACATTTGCTAGAAAAATATTAAAATTAAACCATCTCTATGGTTTAACAACAAAAACTTCGTTGACATGTACTTTAATTGAATCTAATTAAAAATAGAATCGACAATCTTCACAGTTGTTTCTTATACAAACAAAAATCGTTAAGGATTATTGACTTGCATGTAATTGATTACATTTTTTAAGCTAAAAATTTTAACCGGAAGTAGACAGACCACACCGGAACCAATCCAACATGATGATGTATCAACAACAACCAATGGGGATGGGATACGGACAGCCATCCTATTACGGCGGAGGAGGTTACCCCCAATCCCAAATGCAAGGCCTTCCTCCTCCAGTTGACAAGGCTCCAGTTTGTTGTAACTGCTGCAATTGTACACACTATGGATGCGCCAAATTCTGGGTCATATACAACGGGATTCAGGTGGTACTTTGCTACATCATTTTAATTACTGAAGCTGTACTCGGTATAGCTTCGATGAAAGGCAGTAACAGCACACAAATAAGCTACCAAGAGAGGCTAGCATCTTCAGAATTTTTTGGTAACATATAATCGTAAAAAATTATCTTCATATTAATTTGTTCTTATAATTAAAATATTATTTGAAAATATACTCAAACAGCTTGCGTTGAAAAAACAAAGGAAGATTCAATTAAGGCCACAAAACTGTCCATTGTAATTGTATTACTGCTTATATACACCATTGGTTCCATTCTGTATTCTATAGCGGTTTTCGGGAAAAATATGGTGATTGTGATGCTTGATAATATTTTAAAAATATATATTATGTTCACATTATTTTTTCTTTCAATTAATTTTTATATTTTTTGTAATTTCTACTTTCTATTTTCAGGATATCCGAAAGCGAGCACTGTTTCTAATGGTTTACACTGCCACCATTGTCTCCTTTCCTTTAGCATACTTAATACCATTTCTAATCGACTTGTCTATTTGCACTGCGTTAGCCATTGCTATTTTGATAGTGTTTTCGGCTTGGTATATATCAGTTATAGTTTCAACGGTGCTGGCTTTTAACATTGCAATCGTATATCGGAAATGGATTATGATGCCAAATATGGCGGTAATGCCTGAATCCCAGCAACAAATTATAGCACAGCTAAGTAGTGGCTCAGTTCATCAGAAATCGGGGAAAGATTCAGATTCAGATAATTAATGAGACTGGGATAATATAAAATATATTGTAATTAAATAATTGCTTTAAAGTCATTACGATTACCTAAAAAATGTAGAATAAATCGTCTTAGAGCTTTATACTGATTTAGATGAAATTTCATTGAGCATATTTAGATTGTCATCTTAGCAATATTTTTACTTAATTTTAATCCTCTGCCTCAATCCCAGCTACAAATTATAAGACAGCCCAGTAGCGACATATACGTAGGTCATGTGAAATGGGTGAATGATCAAGATTCAGATTCAAATTCAGATTCATAATACAAAATGTAATTTAAACTGCTTTAAAGTACTTTCAATTTGTCCTCACCAACATACAATAAAAAAATCTTAGATCAATTATTCTGTTAATAAAATTTTCATAGATTAGTAGAATATCATTTTAATAATACTTTATTTAGCCATAACCTAATTATTTCGGGAGCCTAATCATGAACATACATTAGGCGGACACCTTGCTCCGGAAATAGGTTATAGGGAAACTTATCGTGGTCACGCCTACTACTTCATCTGGATAAGTTGAAGGATCATCTATAACACACACCAGAAGGGGAAAGAAGCTATTTAATACCTGTCTCAGCATTGTTGTAATTCGTTCTTAATTATTTGCGTTAAAGATTTCCACGGTTATTTCCAAACTTAATCTTCTCGGTTATTTAATTTAATCCGAAAATTCGTTGAATAAATTACAATACAAAGACGAAACCATTTCCTGTACACACATTTACATCAAACACGATGAATTCAGTGTAAGAATAAAATACATGCATACGAAACTTGAAAAATAACTGACAACATGACGGATCAACAGCAGCCCACCACCCAAAGGGAGAAGAATCCAGTGAATGAAAATGGAATGGAAAACGTGCAACCCCAGCCATCGCTCAATGAGCAAGAAGATACCCCAATGCCTGCAGCAGGCACCATGAGTCCTGAAAATGAAGGTCTCGGTGTATTACCTGAAAAAGCAAAAGTTTGTTGTAATTGCTGTGGCTGGTCAAACCAGACATGTGGTATATTCTGGGCTATTTTCAACTTGGTCCAACTCACTATTTGCTACACCATTTTAGTTTCCAAAGTAGTGTTCTCTGATGGAATAAACACCTTTGTAGAAGGAATTCAGAAAGTCTTCCTTCAACTTGGCGCTAATGATTCAGTTGGTAAACTAAATAGTCTCAAATCCATTAATTAATTCTAATTAATTAGTAAAGCCTGACAATTACAATTTGTCATTGTTCAACAGAGTGTACAAGTCACCTTAAAGTATCGGGAAGTCCAAATGCTGATGCCAAGTTGTCCATTGAAATTTTAATGCTGGCTATCTACACAATTGGTTCCGTCATATTTTGCTTTGCAGTTTTCTTCAAATGCTTGGTAGTTTCTAAAATATCTTGGAAGTTTACTTAACTATTTTACATGCAAAAATAATACAATCAATTGCAACACATTATTTATTCGTTTTGGTAATTTCAGAGTGCTCAAAGGAGATCACTATTCTTGCTAATTTACCTGGCCACCATTGTCTGCTTACCTTTGGCCTATTTTATACCCATTATCATCCTCTTTACTGAATGCACTAATGCTGGCATAGGCCTTCTAGTTGGTTTCTTTTGGTGGTACACAATGATAATAGTTACAACTGGATTGGCAATCAACATCACATTTGTATTTCGGAACTGGGTTTCGAGACAAAATGTACTTGCTTCCATTCCACCTCCATCACAGCAACAATCAGAACAAATGGGAGGAGAATCCTCCAACGAGGCAGGGAAGGAAATAAATGACTACAAAAATGCAACTGATGATAGAAACACAATTGGCGCAAAAAATACAACTGGCTCTAAGAAGAAAACTGACGCTAAAAAGAAAATTGACGCTACAAATAAACCTGACGTTGAAAACGAAACTGACGATAAGAATAGAATTGACACTGAGGTATAATTATTTTTTATGCGGAACAAATAATTAAAATTTCTGGTCATTAAAAATAAAGTTGAGAAAACCCAGTAGTCCGTTTCTAGTCCGCTAATTTTAAGAATTTTTGCGTATATAATTAAATATAAATCATAGAATTATTCATCGAGAAAATATTCTTCAAGCCTATAAAAACTGCACATTTAAAATTCTTCTTGTTGAGAAACATCTATTTTTTCTATTTTACACTAAACCTACGCTACGTACACACGGTAGAAATGAATATTTAGGTTTGTTGGGTACAAACACAATTTCTGATTGTTACTAAGACTCAAAGCCATCTAAGCTTGAAGATTTAAACCATCAAAAACTTTTATAATAAAGAGCATCATCGAGAGTAATGAAAAACCTATAATTGATTTGAAAAAACACTTCCTTTTAAAATAAACTACAAGTTAAATGCATACATATGAATTTTAAGAAAAAAAATTCAATAAATACTTAACTGTGTTTTTAAATCCATCCACATCCGTAATACAACTAGTTTTATCATAATTATAATGTATAACTGGCGATTTGAAGAAAATAGCCGGAAGTGTCTGCCTGCAGATTCCTAATCCCAAAAAATTTGGTTGTCAATGTCAAATCTTGGGTCTGGTGAAAATGCAAATTTCAACAAC
>JAQFZH010003108.1:0-14611 GCA_034695485.1 Entomobrya nivalis | reverse complement strand
AGCCCCAAATTGTGCTCGAGTGAAAATTCTCAAACATCTCATTCCCCTCAACCGGCATAATTCCGTTTACAAGACAAATGATTTTTGAAAATGCGCTTTGCTTTTTAACCATCCAATTTTTCGTCATGTAAAAGTAAGGTTTTAGCACGGAATCTTGCTTAGTGGTTCTTGTTTTTTCTAAAGACCAAGCATAAATAATACCTTCGACATTTTCACCACAGAAGCGGTCAACTGCATTCATCAATTCCACAAAATCTTTTTCACGACCAGGGTTCAGCTCAAAACTCCATCCATTTTTTATTTCGTTGCATTTATACTTCTCGCCACGTAGAACAACGACCACATTTCGATTACCAGCACCCGGAATCCCTTCCAGTAAAAATTGTGACGTTGGGCTATCTTCCTGATGAAATAATATCCAATACTTTCGCAAATCATTTAACGTGGTAAGCTTGCTGTTATAATTTTCCAAATCCTTTTCTGCTTTATATGAATAAAAAAGAGTGTAATAATTATTAGCTGCTGGAAAAGCTTCCAAACAATCGAATCCAGCTTGCTCCAATGTCTCCCTCCATTTCCTACTGGACAAGGTACAATGATCAGGCCTTACTTCAACATCATCAAAACGCCAAAATCCCTCCAGCAATCCAAACAAATATGTAACTATTCGATTTTTTCTTGTCTGCTCCAACATCAAAAACTTTCCATTGGGCCTAAGTAGCGTTCTAATATGTCCCAAAGTTTCGCTCAGATTTCTCGTTGCATGAACCACATCACTCGCGATAACGTAGTCGTAGAAGTTTGGTACAAATCCTTGACTCACTGGGTCTTCCTCAATGTTCAACTTTTTAAAAATTACCCACTTTAAATATGGCTCAAGTGTATGTTTAGCTGCAGCAAAGAAAGATGGTGAAAGGTCAGTGAAACTATATTCGACTTCCACATCATTTTGGTGCAATACTTCCAAATAGCCATTGGCAAAGTGCCCTGTTCCAGCACCAACTTCTAAAATCCTTAAAACGCTCTTTTGGCCACAGTTGTTCTGAGTTTGACAATGCTTCGTGTCAGCTTTTATTACCTCGACAACCATATTCGTCACCCCAAAGAGCTTTCCGTAATTTATGTAAAAATTCGCAACTGGAGGACACCCGTATTTCGTAGGATCTTCTGGAAACAGGATTGGAAGTGCTGATTGCATTCCTTGGAACATTGCGGAATAATGTTTACCAACTTCTGATAAGAATAAAGTTGGGTTAAATGTTTTGACCAAATCGACAGTGTAAGTTGATGAGGACAACTCTTCTTCAATTTCTGTGGCAGATGCTGGGATTCCAATTACTTTCCACGTGGCTAATCCAGCATTTTGTAGAATCCCTTCCTCTTCCAGTACGTCCAGGATGTAGCTTAACATTTTGGTAAATTCTTTCTGAATACCAAGCTCTTTTATAAAGGATTCCTCTATAAAAGTTGCATTCAAAGTGGGCACCCAACCACATTCATAAAAGCAACGGAGGAAATTCAAATATGTCAATCGATTTAAATTCATTAAGACTTGTTGCTGGTACGGTTTAAGTTCATTGAACTCCGCTTTCAGATCATTCAGGAATTGTTCATTATAAAACCGTTCACTCCGCAAGAGAGCCAAGTCATGGCGATGTTGTGAAGGTCCCAACTCTGGGCGCCAACAATCTTCCCATAAATCTGGCATTGTTGAAGTCTGTTGCTCTAAAACAGCTTCTACCGCTTTTACTGTGGTGTCAATAAACTCAACTTGAGTCATTAACGCTAAAGCTTTTCCAACTGAATCTACTAGTAAAGCAGAGCAGGAATTTGTTGACAGGCTTGAGTCGCCCGAAGTGTTGTCAGAAGCATGAATGTACAATTTGTCAGATGAGTGGGATACTGGATTGGAAATCCACAAAAATTTACCAATTTGAATTGGCACATAAAGCTTAGCCTTTGCATTTGCATTAGAAGTAAGTTTGAGCATCATAATTGTCTGAAGCATGGCATCCAGTATAACGGGGTGAATGATATAAGTATCAGATTGACCATCATTATTCTCTGGAACTTTGAATTTGGCGAGTAAAGTACAATTATCTTCGCCTTTCCAAACTTTCTCAAGGCTGCGAAATACCGGGCCAAACTTCAATCCAAGTGATGATAATTTATCGTATACTTGGTCTATCATGTCATTATTCGAAGGTTGTAATATCGTTTTCTGGAACTGTTCAACATCAAAAGGAATTACTTGTTCCTCTGCAGTTGGAAGTGGTGAAAATGTAGCTTCCGCATGTTCAAGCCATTTTTCCGAAATATCTGCTTCTTGAAGATGAAATATTTTGACAGTCATGTCATTCCAGTCGTGTTGGTTGTCACTCGACTTATTCAGCTCAACGACAGTTTGAAGTTGGCATGTCTTTTCGTCTTGCAGAGCAAGCGGAGCCTTGATCATAAGATTTTCTACTTTCATTGGTCGACTAGGTTTGTGAAGAGAATCAGTGGAACCTTCAACTGTGGCCAAGCCAGCTGCAAGACACATCTCAAGGTACCCCGCTCCTGGGAATACTATTGTGTGTCCGATGGTGTGATCTTTTATGTAGGCGTGTGTCGATAGGTTTAGTCCGTTTTGGAAGATTTTGATCGACGATGCATTTGGAAGTAGTGAGCCGACAAGTGGATGAATTGTTTTTCCAGTCACTTGCGTTAAGTCGGGCCAGAATTTCTTCCCAATGAATGGGTAGTGAGGAAGGGATACCTTGTTTCGGTTGTAAAACTGATCGAATCCTGCCCAGTCAATTTCAATGCCTTTCACGTATAGTTTTCCAACTGTGTTAAGAATGGTTACCCATTCGTCTTCTTTTCGCTTCAAGGATGGGAGACACAGAAGGTTGGTGTCATTGTTCATCATTGTGAGGGCGGATAGAATGGGTTGAGGTCCAATTTCAATGAAAGTGGTACAGCCGAGCTCGACAGCCTTGTTGCTGGCATTAATGAAGTTCACCTTTTCTCTCGTGTGCTGAACCCAGTATTCAGCATTGACTTTTCCCTTTGGAACCACATCACTTCGCATTCCAGAAATGTACTCGCATGTTGAACCTTGCTGAACCTTTGTTGTCTTTGCCACAGTTCTGTATTTCTCCAGCATGGGATCCATGTGTTTTGAGTGAAATGCGTGGGTAGCCGCAAGGACAATGCATTTCAATTTGTTTTCAGTACAGAATTTCGAGAATTCGGTTACAATGTCTGAATCTCCCGCAATAACGGTCTGTGAGCTAGAATTTATTGCTGCGTAGTCAAGTAGCTTATTGGCATCGCCATCGCCACTAGCAAATTTCTTCATTTTACTTTGGACTTTATTATAGTCCGCTTGAATGACGAGCATTTTGCCACGTGGTAGCTCATCAATTAGTTTACTCCTCTCTGCAACCAGTTTGATGGCATCATCAACGGATATGATTCCAGCACAGACGGCAGCGGCAAACTCACCCAAGCTGTGTCCCAGCGCGTAATCTGGCTTCACTCCCCACGACTCCCACAATTTGAGCAGGGCATACTCCACACAAAATATGGATGTCTGACTGTAAATTGTACGACTGATTTCATCCCCGGAGCTAGAATCGGATCTCCATAGAATTTCTTTCAAGCTGATGTTGTAATTCTTCTCCAACATTTTGTCACAGTAATCAAAGTGCATCTGGAAAACCGGACTGTAGTCATACAACCGTTTTGCCATTCCCGGATACTGAGATCCTTGTCCAGTGAACAGGAAGCAGATTTTTCCTTTGAAGTCCGCGCTGACTTTCTCTCTCAAGTACGTTTGTTGCTCAATACAAGAAACGGCATCATATTTGGTTCTAGCAATAATTGCTGCCCTGAATGGAAAGTTGGCCCTGCCAATATTTGAAGAGAAAGCAATGTTAGACAGTGATTCATCACTCTCTCGCATTTTAGCTTTGTACTTTTCCAACAAAAGTTCCAGAGCTTCTTCTGTCATGGCTGATATTTTTAAAATATGTAACGGACGATCGAATTTTTCTTCCATAGCAAGAAATTTTCCGTGTGTAACTTGCGGAGACTCTTCTATAATGACATGTGCATCGGTCCCTGTGATACCAAACGAACTTACTCCGGCAATACGTGGTATTCCTTTACATTTCTTCCATTCCATACGTTCCAGTGGGATTATTGCTGGAACTGCATCCAAATCAATGGATGGATTAGTCTTTGTTAAGTTTTGATGGGCCGGGATAGTTTCATGAAACATTCCTAGTACCACTTTCATAATGCCAGTTATTCCAGAGCATGATTCAGTATGCCCCACATTTGTCTTCACTGATCCAATCACCAATGGATTTTTTCTTGCTGGAGAATGATAAGCTTTAGCAATAGCAGCGACCTCCATTGGATCTCCAACTGTTGTTCCAGTGCCATGAGCTTCAACATACGTCACCTCCTCAGGCCGAACGCGTGCGTCATTAAGGGCATCCTTCATCGCCTTAAACTCACAGTGAACTGTTGGATACACCCTCTTGTGAGACAGCACTTCCTCTGATAAGAGCCCAGATCTTATCGCCATCCTTTAACGCATCGGAAAGCCTCTTCAGCACAAGAACTCCACATCCTTCCGCTCTTGCAAACCCATTGGCATCCTCAGAAAATGTTTTGCAGTGACCATCGGGGGAAAGCACCATTGGCATGATATCCTTATCAAATGGATGAAGTAGCAAATTCACTCCAGCAGCCAAAGCAAGATTGGTTTCTCCCAACTGAAGACTTCTGCAAGCCATATGCACAGCGACCATGGCCGAGCTGCATCCCGATTCTGTGGCAATACTGGGACCTGTCAATCCCAGCATAAAGGACAGTCTCGCTGTCGCCGCCCCAATCGAATTGCCCATGTAAGTCCGATAAAATTCGGGACTTCCGGAATGCATCAAAATATCTTTGTAGTCAGCCATCCAAGATCCCCTTAAAACCGAACCAGCTGTCCCACGCAGTGTGTGAGGATCAATACACGCATCCTCCAGCCCTTCCCAAACGAGTTCATGAAGAAGTCGATGTTGTGGATCCATGAAAACAACTTCTTTTGGAGAAATTCCTAAATTTATCACAGAAGATTAAATGATAAAGATCACTAGACATCAGTATGAATTTTGCTCAATGTAATTTTACAATAAGCACTAATGTTTCTGATTTACCGAAAAATTTAGCATCAAATTCATCCACTGGAACTTTCAAAAACCCAGCATTCGTTTTTCTTGCTTCTGCTGTGTATCTGCTACATTGATCACGTATCCAGCGAAATGGAGGAGGAGTGCTTGTTCCATCTTGACCTTGGAAAAGTAAATTCCAAAATTCCTCAAGATTACTTGATTGTGGATACCGGCAGCTCATTCCAACAATTGCAATAGGCTCCTTGCGGTATTGCAGTAATTGGCTGCAGTTTGCCTTCTGATTCGATTGTCCAATCATTGGTAAAACATCACCCTCTCGAATTTTCGACCAATATAAGGCAACTAGCTTTCCCAGTATTCCAGTTTTACTCAAAATTTCCATATCAGAGATTTTCGGATATTCTTCCAAATTGACCATTGCCATATTTTGCTCAAAACTGTAAATAAACTTTAATATTATGGTTGCTAATCCGTTAAAAGTATTGACTAAATTTTAGTACACTAACTTTGGTAAGGGCATTCCATGCGTTAAAACATTGTTGTACTTGGCATCAAGTGACTTGGTCTGCTTGAACTGGTTTTGCATCCACGTTTTCATGTACTGTCCGATTCCATAGTTTAAGTCTGCAACAATATGAATACATGCCCTGAAGGGTTAAGCTTTGAAATTAATAGTTTTATGCATTAGAATAACTGGAGAAATTAGAGTAACGCAACAAAAATGCAATTTAATTCAGAACTACTGGTACACACCACTTGGTCCACATGACCTCAAACAAGTTATCAATGCCTCATAGTTATCCACAGACGGTTGGAACAAAAATATGGAAGCTTTTTCATCATTTTCTGTCATAACAAGTCCGTCGGTTTCCGTGGAGAAAATGTCATCACAATTCTTCAATGCCAGCATATACGGAGATACAAATGCGCAGTTGTCAAAGGATTTTAAAACAAGAAGAGAGTACAGCTTGGCAAAATCGTCAAGTTTTAAATAAGCCATATTATCTTGGTCGTCGTCATCCAGATAGAAAACGAAATCGAATCCGCGAATAAGGGCATGTCTAAATATATACAATATATTATTTTTTGTACTTTTTCGCTATGAATACTCACACAAAAAAAGCATAGTGTATATTCATTGTGGCTAAATTTTAGAATACCAATCTACATTCGATACATCAAAATTTCTAAAATGTCAAACTAAAAAATAAGATTGCTTACTTCATACTCGTAGAAAGCTTTTGCGAGGCGATCACAGCTATCTTACGACTTGTGAAAGCTCGCTTTAATGAGTAGCAAAGTATCAATGCTTTCTTCACATCGTTATCGACCGTAGCCGATGTAACCCATAGCTGCTCTCTAAGCCCTAATTAATTTCCAAGTTTTACATTAAATTACAGTGGTACAAAATAAAATGTTTTAAATTATAACTACAATCGAAAGAATAGATTTTAAATGTAGTAAATGTCATACTTTTTTTTGTTTTATGGCAAGCTAACATGGAATTAAATATTGTTATTTTTACTCACCTTTCATTGTGACTACAACACAAACCCTACTTCACCCTAATTTAATAGAGATTTATAAAACCACACCAACCGTATCCGGAAAACTTGTGAATGCTAAAAATATTTAATCTGAATAAAAACGAAAGTAAAATCAATAAATTTTGATAATGAGTTGAAGGTAGAAGATGACAACGCTTCTTACAAAACAGTCGGGGTTAAACTGGACAATTACCGGGTAAAAACGTAGCGTTTTTATTAGTGTAATCTTCTTAGCTTTGCTACAGGTCTTAACAGTTATGACCTTGTAGAGTACAGGGAAAGATTAGGCAAATACCGTGATCATAACAGATTATTTGAAACGTTATCGTTTGTTTCCCGAGTCATCTGTTTTTGTTTCAACAATTTGTTTTTATTGAGATTTGATGCTGATTGTTATTTCTGTTAATTCAGTATTTTGTAGAATTTCTCATAGTTTAAATACGTCATTGGGATGCGAATGCGAAAATGCGAATTTGTTGTTTTTGTAAACGATATAAACAAATTATGTATTTACCTATTTTTTATAACTCTGGCATAAACAACATAGTTAGCCCATTTTTACTTTCGATACTTAGATAGAGCCAAATGGCACGTTAAAAGGGAATCAAGAATTATTAATTTAATTTCATTGTGAACTAACCATGCATGGTGGTAGTAACTGTTGCTGTTAAGAATGCTCGTTATCACGTGTCGTTATCGACCTACACTATTAAACGTGTAAATATTTTATGTTCACGCAGCACAAGCTAAGTATAAACCATAGTAATAGTTTTTTTAATGAAATCAAAATAAACCAATTACACAACTAGGTTTTTCTCTATTCAATTTTGTATGTGAATGCAAAAAAGTTGCAAATATACTTACTCGTTTAATTTCTGTGGAAAATCGTCCTTGTTATTCAACTAAAATCCATTGAATTGTATCAGATGTTTTTCCGATATCACGAATTATTTAAAATCAAACATAAATTAGTTGCACTATTTATACTACTTCTGATTCCAGACCGTGGGAATAGTAATTTTATCTGTAGTAACCTACCTTTAGAACAAAAACATTGGGCGTTGAAAGAAATGAGGGGTCACCATAACAAAATATCTGATTTTTTGAATGCATGCATTCTTGAGAATAGAAGCGATCTTTATTACAGAAGTTTTATTACAGAGCGTTTGAATATAAATTGAAGTATCACATAAAATCCACTTTTTACACGATTCTATATTATAAATTTCTGAAAGCATCCGCAATTTAAATCCAGATTATACATTTTATAATGGAAAATTTCGAGAAATAAAAAACATGTAATTTAGTTAAACAATATTTTTGCATAGCACAGTGGGCTTTACTTTCGTGCTAGTAGGTCAAATTTCACGCGGAAGGCTTTTCTTTTTTACCTTTATATTTTGCCTAAACACACGAATAGTCATGAAACATAATAAAAGTGTGTGTCGCATTTACTTAACGACTCAGTAGAGGTCAATATAGGGGTTTAAAGTTTCGATGAATTTATGAAGGGAATTTTGTTTTTTCTCCTAACAACATTTAGTTTATATTATAGTAGGCTAAATTGGCTTAAAAGCTGTTCTTGACACAAAAGAAAATACGATTTTTTGTCAAATTTTCGATTTAGATTCGACTTCGGTCGTTCTTACTACAATATTTATAATCTAAAGCTCCAAATTGATCATTTGCAACGACCTAAATCGAATATAAACGTTAAATTTAAGTATAAACCAGGCTCTCTTTGTGTCAAGAACAGCTTTTAAGCCAGTGTAGCCGTTTAAAACTATAATTACAACGGATTTGCATAACTGTCATCGAGAGTTAACAATTTTGACAAGGGGAGTAGCAATTCAGATTTCTGGATGTGATTAGTCGTAGAATCTCCTAAGCAACTTAAATTTTCGTTGCTAAATTTCCTAAAGCAAACCTGGTTTGACTACGGATTAAATCACACCGTAATTTTATTAAATGCTTTCTGCATGCTTGTATGTCGCAATGCAAGTAACCGCCTTACGTACATCGACTAGGTATATGACCTACGATCTATGGTATGATTAAATACACACGTGTTACAAATATTAATAATTGTGGCTGAAGCATTTATTTAACAATATAGTTGATTTATATTAAAGAACCTATATTTAGCTTAATCGTCGACTTTTGAAGTGATATTTCGAGACTTTTGATAAACGTGGGTTTTTTAGAGATAACTTGGAATTTTAAATTATATATGCAACTTATCTTTACTAACTTAAGGTCTGACCTTTTACTAAACAGACTCCCAGGCTAGACTATACCTAGACGTCATGGTAAATCTACATTTGTTATAAAATAAGAAATGTAGTTTATTTCACATTAAGTCGTATTTTTGCTCAGTGCCTTTTAGGTTCCACTAAACATTCCATCCCACAAAGCGTACGAGGGTTCTATTTGTAAAATCGGAATATGCCGTCGCCACTTGTTTATAAAGCAATAAAAATCAACCAACAAGTAAATGATTTACAAGTTTCTTTTTTCCCGATTCGTTGGTGTTTCAACAAAAACAAATGGAATTATGGAGACGCAAAAGGTTGGACAGTATATTTGTTCGTTTCAATTCTCTGGAAAATTGTCATTGCTATCCCAGTGATATCCATCGCACTGCAACAAATGTATTTCCGATACAACCAACCATTTAAATTCCAGCATATATTTGTTGGCGTATTGGTACTTATCTTCACATTGGGAACCATCTTATTAGATGGATTGGTGTATCTTTACGGAAGAGAGCTAGTGGCTTGCTGCAATTGGTGTTATGAAATCGAAAATAAGTGGTTTCATTTTTTCAAGGGTCAAGTATTTAAAAAGCCAATCAGAAATGCGAAAAAGTCGAGAAACAGGGGTAACTAAAACAAAATATTTAACTTTTTTCAATGCGTAATTTTTTTTATTAAAATATTAAATTAAAATATTTTATTTAGATTCAGACACCCCAGGAGTTTTAATGTTTATCTTTGCTACTTTTGTGCCACTGCTAATCATTGTCATTTGTATGATTGCAACAGTCGCCGAAATAGATCCTGTCAACTTGTACGTCGTTATTATTGAGAAAGAAAATAAATCCAATGTTACGTTATATCTGATTAAAACTATTCGCATTTTAGCAATTGTTTTATGGTCCCAATGGATTGCAGTAGGATTTAAAAGTTTTGTATTACTAGTTTTAAGCATGGCCATGTCCTTCCAAAATGTAGCTAAAGTAGTGGGTATTCGACATTTAAGCTATTCAAATTTATTTCTGTATAAGCAGCTTACTGTGCAGAGAAATGTTTTGAAATGTTTTGAACAAGGTTTTACGGCATTAGGATTAAGTGCCGTTTTTGTATTCTTTGTTGTGGCTATCAATGCGACCATTATTTCTTGGAAGTTTAATAGATTGGTTTTGTTTTTCATTGCATTTATTGTTGTTGTTATAACATTCGGCTTATTATTGGTTTTGTTTAATGTTTGCAGTTCTATTTTTGAAAATTCAGTAAAAATTAAGGAAAAATGGATGGTCCAACTTGCAACTGTTCCAAGATATTCCAGGTCATTCTTGCGTAAATTGGTTTTAAGTTGTCAACTTTTATCCACCCCTGCAGGTTTTGTTGGAATAATCGACAAAGAAATCAAAATGAATTACTTTGGAGATACTGTGGATATTACGGTTAACTTATTGATATTTGTGCAAGAGGAAATACCAATGTTTTAATGAGTTTTAACTACAAGAGCTTTGATAAAATAAATTTAACAAGAAATTGTATTTGTTTTGAAGTAATCTAAATAAATAAGCAAATCGTTAATTCAAGACTAACATAAAAGTATAACTTTAAGAATATCCTTAATTAAACCCTTCTTCTCGTTCATGAAGTGCATTTTATATTAAAATAGTACATTATCTTTTAAAGCATTTACAAAAACATTAATAAGAGCAAACATGAGAAACGCTTTACTGAACAGGTGCATTTTTCCTATGAGTTGCTGCAGTTTTGCGATTACTGTTTACAACAAATTTGGAAGTCGATCGTTGATTAAGTGGGTTGGGTAAGTTTCTTGAAGTGGTTTTATGCTCAGCTTACATTATTGTGATAACGGAATCATTGCCCAATTAAAATAATAATGTAGGTTGTTATTTTTATTCACCAGTGTATAGTGGAAGTCTTCCTAAATAAATACTTTTACAATAATCGACATTTCTAATGAAAATATTTTATATGAATGTATTTAATTGTTTTCATGAGATTTAAAATGTCGACAATGAGTGTTATTATTTTTTGTTTTTTTATAGTGACATTTATAGTGATAGTAAAATATAATCATAAGCACAAATTTTCGTAGATATTTTTTCAACCCAAATGTGATTTAAATGCAGATTATAATTAGAAATATGATGCTGAGAAAAAATGTTTGGAGTTCTTTGTTCTGTAACGACAAAATCAAAAAATACGTATGCTAGTACATAGTATAGTGGGTCAAACTGCAAGTGAAAGACTTTTGCATCTACTTACCCAACTACGCCTTGTATAAAAGTGGCTGCTACATTGTTAAAAATACCGATGTTGATCAGAAAAATCTCTATGCTTTAAAGTTTGTTAAGTTTTTCTGCTCCATTTCTGTACTGATCTTGTTAAACATAATTATATTTTGGGAGTCATTGTTCAGTTACTGAAAACTACTACTTATGTTAGCAAAAAGCAGAACAGGTTTTAATAACTGTTTTCATGGATTAAAAAGTTTAAACTTTCAAAAAGAAGAGTAACAATTTAGATTTAGGGGTGTGATTAGTGACAGATTCTCATAATCAACAAAAAAAATCAAATTATATATGGTTTAAATGCATATTAAATCAGCCCGTTAATTGATTATATACTATATTAAATATAATTTTCTGCGTTATTGTAGGTTGCAATGCAAGGAAACACCTAGGGATTTTACATATGATACATAGTTAGATTAAATCCACAAGTGTTCCAAATAATAGTATTTAAGAGTTTTGTATGTACTTGATCAATTTATTTGGTTGAGTTAAAGAACCTTTAGTTATTTTATTGTCGATTTTTGAAATAGTAATTCAATACCTTTTGATAATCGTAGGTTTTTAAAGAGAAAACTAGGAAATCGTAGAATTTCATGATGAACTTAAAATGTTGTCAAATTTTCCAAATTATATTTGGTCTAAATGCAGATTAAATCACGCCGTTATTTTATTAAATGCTTTGTTCATGCTTGTAGGTCGTAACGCAAGTAACAGCCTTCGTACATCGACTAGATATTTGACCTATGATCTATGGTATGAATTAATCCACACGTGTTTCAAATTTAAATAATTGTGTCTGCAAATAATAGCAAAACGGGGTCTTTTAAATTATATATGCATCTTATCTTTAAAAACTTTAGGTCTGACCTATTACGACTCGTAATTTACGAAAGAGTGACTCCCAAGCTGGCTAGACTATACCTAGACGTCATGGTAAACCTACATTTGCTATAAAATCAGAAAAGTAGTTCTTTTAACATTTAGCCATAAATTTGGTCAGTTTCTTTCAGGTTTTGATCCGCTGAAAATCCATCCCGACCAACGTACATATATCATTGTAAAATCGCAATATGCCGTCGCCACTTGTTTATAAAGCAATGAAAATCAACCAACAGATAAATGACTTACAACTTTCTTTTTTCCCAATTCGTTGGTGTTTCAACAAAAATAAATGGATCTATGGAAACTCAAAAAGCTGGAAAAAATATTTCTTTGTTTCCTTTCTCTGGAAAATCGTTATTGATATCCCAGGGATATCCATTGCATTGCACCAAATGCTTTTTCAATATAACCAACTATTCGAATTTCAACATATATTTGGTGGCATATTGGCACTCATCTTGATTACGGGAACCATCATTCTAGATGGATTAGTTTATGTTTTCGGAAGAGAGCTAGTGGCTTGCTGCAATTGGTGTTATGAAACCGAACATAGGTTGTCTATTGTTTTCCTGACTAAAGTATTTAGAAAGCCGAGAACGATTGTGGAAAATTCGAAAATCAAAGGTTACTAAATATAACATCATATTTCACTTTTTAATGCATGTTTGCGTATGAAAAGAAGGGATTTAAAATACAATTTTATTTTACCTCAGATATCCCAGGAGTATTAATGTTTATTTTTGCTATTTCTGTGCCACCGCTAAGCTACGTAGTTTCTACAATTGCAACATTCGTCAAAATGGATCCTATCAACTTCTTCGTTGTAGTACTTGAGATGGAAAATCAATCAAAATGTTTGCTTTATCTAGTTAAAGCTATTCGTATTTTAATAATTGCTGTATCGGCCACATGGATTGCAGTAGGCATTAAAAGTTTTGTGCTACTGGTTTTAAGCATGGCCATGTCTTTTCAAAATGTAGCTAAAATAGAAGGTATCCGAAAATTGAGCTATTCGAATGTATTTCTTTATAAGCTGCTCATTGTACAGAGAAATGTTTTGAAACGGTTCGAACAATGCTTCACGTCAGTAGGATTAGGCGCCGTTTTTGTATTTATAGTTGTAGGCATTAATGCAATTATTATTTCATGGAAATTTAATCGATTTGTGTTGTTTTTCATAGCACTAGTTATTGGTGTTTTAACATTGGGCTTATTATTGATTTTGTTTAATGTTTTCTGTTCTATTTTTGAAAATTCGGTAAAAATTCGAGAAAATTGGGCGGTTCAACTTGCAACTGTTCCAAAGTATGGAAGGCCATTCTTGCGTAAATTAGTTTTCAGTTGTCGACTTTTGTCGATCCCTGCAGGTTTTGTTGGAATAATTGACAGGGAAATCAAAATGAATTATTTTGAAGTTACTGTAGATACTACAATTAACTTACTGATATTTGTGCAAGAAGTAATACCAATGTTCTAATGTAATCCTACAGATGCAGATAGTTATTTGAGACGACCATACGAATATAAGCTTAAACATAGCTTTATTTTAACCCACCTTTTAGTGCATGCATTGCCTTTTATATTACAAATGACATCCATGCATGCATGTCAATTAATTTTTTATTGTCCAGTTACACTAAATGGTACATGACTATTTTATTTATTGATTGATTATTCAAATGCGATTTCAGCGTTTGAAATGTAATTATTTTTGCGGACATAACTCTAGTTACGTGACGGATTTGTAAAATATGTCATTTATAACTTTAAGTGTATCTTATAAAACTTATGCGTTTTAAAGCTTGAACTGCAATTTACTTTTGTAAATATTTACTAAAAATACTTTTGATAAGTTCCTGTCTTTGTACTGATGACCTGAAAATCTACCCTGTAACCCTCTATTATGCTGCATATTATTGGAAAATTGCAGTGTACTAATGAAGTATTAAAAATCCAACAAGGACGTTCTACAACAATGTTTTCCGAATTTGTTGGTATTTTAAAGAAAGCTTTTGAATACACGGAATCACAAAAGCTGGTTTATATATTTATTTATTTAATTTTGGTGGAGAGTAATTATTCTCATCCCACTAGTATCAAGCAAATTTCAAAATAACTATATAAAATTCAACATATACTTTTACTGTACTTATTTTCAACTAGATTATAGAACGCAGGAGAAAATATCAATTCATTTAGAAAATAATAACCGTACAATTTTAAACAACAGTATCCGTAAATTCTTTTCGGCCTTGTAGTTTTTTTACTTCCTTGTCATATTGGTAATTTGCTATAATTTTTTTGACCGATATTTGGATTGGGATCTTCTCTTTGATGATGACCGTACTTATTTACTTTTGCAGACAACCTTTTAGCTAAGTAACTGATCTGTGCAACTCATCATTCATAACTTGGAATATAACCTTTTTAAGTCTAGGACTATTCTTGGT
>JAQFZH010003107.1:0-14613 GCA_034695485.1 Entomobrya nivalis | reverse complement strand
TGAATAGGGGCTATTCTCAAATAATGAAAATGGAGGTAAATTATTATCGGACAAATTTTGAAAATATTTATTTCAAAAGTTATCAAATCTCACGTTTATTGTTTGACAAGGAAAACGAATATATTGCGACGTTTTCCTATTTTTTGATCTGCGTGGGAATTATACTTGGCTCTGTGACTACAACGAGAATGGTTAAATTGTATTTCGAGCTGCTAACAATCACATATCTTAATTTACCTTGTATTTCGGTTGTTTGTATTAGTATGGCATAAGTTTGGACATATATGTCGGGTAAGCCGTACAATAACTCGGTTGATTTTCAAAAGTTTTGGAAGCTACATTTCCGGAAAGAGAGGGATGGGAGTGATATTATTAGGCGTGTAAGATCATTTGGAAAGATATGGTTTCTGGCATACAATGTTTTGCTTTAGACACACTATAAATGATTTCCTGTTTAGTATATATGATAAGTGTACTATATCCTTTAGCTTACTCTTAAAAATTAACTTAGCCACTTGGCTTCATAGCTACAGACAGCTCAGTTATGCAAAGTTGGCTTCCATGAAAACATTCAAATACACATAAAATTTTACTTAAACTTATCATTGCCTATTTAGTTAAATTTGTATATAAATACAACATTTAACTCTTATAATGAATTTATGATCCAATCACATTTGTTGTTCTAAATTTGGAGTACTTTATCAAATTTGCACCAAAACCCGATCTAAAAATATACAAATAACTTATGGATCAATTAACAAAACAGCATTTACTAGATTATCAACCAACGCATGATAATACGACACAGTTAAGCCATCCTCCACCGGAAAAAACACCCCACAACTAAAACTCGTACATTGTTGAGACTTCCACAAAACGTAAATACTCCCAATATTTCCTACTACATTTCCTATTCGTACAGTAAAGCGTTCGCAGTTTCAATCTAACCAGCATGTCCGTTTCCGATCTCACCTTAATTCCAGATGGTAGCAAAACTGAAGAGCTCAGAATAAGGACAAATGCTATGAGGCACACAATTATATAGATTATTACTGACACGAGCTCAAAGCAATTGAAAACTACCCATAAACACACAATTGTTACAAATTGACCACCGAAGATCAAAAGGCCAAAAACGCTATTTATAAAGGAGTTCAACAGCGACATAATTAATCTTAGACGAATATACAAAAAAAAACACTCGTTGTGCAAAACGTGTTGCAACTTTTGTCCTATTGAAAGCATGCAAAGTACAATAGTTGCTACTAACACCATAAACAAACATGCAAAGCGTAGAAATTCTATGCTGCAAACGAAACAAAGAAATATTCGAACAATTGGTGCAAGAACTATAATATCCATGGATCTGTAGTATGGATGGGGTAAAACAAAATTGCTCAAAAATATAATAGAATGGGTCCAAATGAGTCATAACACCGAATATCACAAAAGGTAAAGCCAACGGTGAACCAACTACTACGGGAAAACAAATGCAAAAGGCCAAAGTGTCGTTTCGTTTGAACTGTGTTTCTTTTTTCGTTGCTATGGTTCGTTTAGCAAACTTTCTAAACTCGTTTGCTAGCAAATCTTGTCGACTAAGTCGATACTTGGTTTTTGTACCGATTTTTGATCTTGATGAATGGACAGGGTACCTTAAAAACAATAAAAAAATATTAGCTAATTTACAAAAAAGTATTCGAAATGGAAACTTAAGTTTTACATTTTTGCTCCAGTGATAAAAGTTGTGTGAATGTCCCGCTTAGTGTTATGTTTCGACATATTGCAAAGGAGCAGACAAGTTCTGCACAGGCCAAAAATAATAGTCCTAAGGTCATGATTGTTTTAAATAAGCTCCACTCTAGCCAAGGCCGTCTCTCAAACTTAGTCAATTCTGCGAGGCAAATGAAAACACATGAACCTAATCCACAAAGGCCAGTAATAACACTCATGGAAAACATCCAGGGAAGTAGCTTATGGCTGAATGGAACGGATTCAAATATTATAAAACCGTTTTCGTCCACTGATACTTTAAAGATGTGCGGGTATAGATAGCCAAAAGCATAGTTAAGAATCTTGATGGATTGTTGGACTAGCGGCGTTAAAATGCTTTGTTGAATAGATTTGTAATACATTACTTTTAAATGAGAATCTCAAACGTCAACAAATTAAAGTTTTTTTTTAGTAAATATACTATAGTTATATTTGGGAATTTTAAATATAAAGTAGATTTTTATGTTTTCAAATTGCCAAGCGTATAATTTTTGTGAAAAAGAAACGCCTTCGTTAGAAGCTCCGTTTATGGCTCAAATTACATACATGATACAAATATGAGGCATTCACAATTGGTTTTTGAAACCAGCAGCCCTGGCTACGGTTCAATTTAAACGAAACCCTGAGACAAATGTTCCCTTTAATTTAAACAAATTTCAATCGATATCGATAGTCAATCGAGAAATTTAAATTATTTAAACAAAAATTATTTAATTCCACGCGCGTTTAAAAATCGATGCAAAAAAAGTCTATCCACATAGAGATTGTACTACGGCAGCAAATCAAATTTGCAAGCTTATTGAACTCAATTCATTTGTGGAAAACCACAATGCACGTTTGAAATGGAAGTATAGAATATGAAATAAGATGAAATTGGTTAAAAAGTTATTTGTACGAAAATTTTAACTTTCTGAATATACTTATATATTTTATTGTAAGGAAGCAAACTAATATAATAATAATATCAGTTTATTGTCTGCGAAATTCCTTCGTAAAAAAAATATATAAGGACATTAAATCTTTAGACATTGGAGGAACATGAACATTTTTTAAAATTATAGTACATTATATAAAAATGATGTAAATAGCCATACAAAATTTATCCATTATTTCAGTATTTTTTTACAACAGTCGAAGATATTTGTATACATTTAGATAAGCTTAAAATAATACATTTAGTCATTCCCTAGTTTTTTCAATCACATAATCAATACATTCTGAGATATCTATGGAATCTATGGATACAGTGATGAACGAATCTATCACATTGATTCTGTAAAAGGTGACTTAAAACAGTTTTCTTAAAAATGAATGCCGACCCAACTTGTTGGTAGACATTTTCTGGTAAGTTAATCCACTTGTCAACTACATTGTATTTAAAAGCACATTTACCCCAAAAATATCGTACTGGAAGATTAGGCTCTATTCATTTGTTGTTTCTGGTTTGTTGTGTTTCATGAAATGAAAAATTCAGATAGTTAATAAAGTAGCCAGAATTAGTCATAAAAGTACATTTATAAGCAAAACAGAGTGTCATACGTAAATATGTATTTGGCATATATCATTTCTAAATCTTCACACAAATCTTTGGTTACTGAGTCATATTTCCTTTTATTCAAGATAAACCTAGCAGCACTTTTAATGATTTGGTCAGTTTCATGCATATTTTGTTTGCTTTAGTTACTTAGTGGAATATTATGGAACAGTGCCTAATATGAGACATAATTATTGCATTTACCACAATAATTTTCTTTTCGTTAGAAAGAACTTTTTTATTCTATAAAGCTTAGATAACGACAGGAAACATTTTTTCTTCACATGCAACATGTGTTCATTGAAGCTAAGATATTGATCGATCGAAATATGTATCGAGGCTTACCCTTAATACATATATCTACTTTTCCCATTTTTTCTATATTTTTCTTTGTACTCACGAATTGCAGTTTAGTTTTGTTAACATTAAGCTGTATATTGTTATGCACCATCTAAGTATTAACCAATTTTAAGTTATTTTCCACATTTTCTTTAAGAAGCTGACAGTTGTTGAGATTACTTGAATTTGATACTAGGTTTGCACCATGTTTTTGTGCCAGCCCTGGTAACGGTTCAATTTAAATGAAATTTAAAGACAAATGTTCCCTGCTATTTAAATAAATTTCAATCGATGTCGATAGACAATTGAGCAAGTAAATTATTTAAACAAAATTGATTTAATTCCACCTGCTTATAAAAATCAATGAAAAAAAGTTGGTCGATAAAAACATTGTACTGCAGCAAGCCAATTTACAAGCTTATTCAACTCAATAAGTTTGTGGAAACCCAAATCCACGTTTGAAATGGAAATACAGAATTTGAGATTATTGCACAAGTTAAAATGCTTTTAATTTTGAATCAATGTTTTATGCGTATAATTTCATGTGTGAAGTTTAAGTTTTTGCGCATTCATTTCCACGGGATTATTTATGGAATAAAATACATGCGTCATGCTTTAACATTAAACATACATATAAAATTATATTGTGGGGTAATCATAATTGAGGTACGTCTTTTATTTCGAAAAAAGTATTTTAATTATGTTTAGAATATACTAAATTACTAAATTCACTACTTGGTAATTCTATTTAGACATATTTTAACATAGTATTTATAAAGATAAAGTCGGTTGGCAAGTATTTGTACGAAAAATAAACTTTTGCAATATATATTTGTTTAATTCATTTTGCATTCAAGGAAAGGAAGCAAAAAGATTTTTTTCCAAGTAAACTAACTACATATTTATAGAGCTTTTTAGTGGAAATATACATATATATATATGATTCAAACATACTCGTTAGACCTTGATCTCTGCAAATCGGTGCATCTGTTTAATTTCAAGTGTGTCTCTCTGTTCCCCGTTTAATGTAATGTTACGCTACGAGTAATAGACGTAAGTATTTGTTTAGTTTACCAATTAGATTTACTACCAGAATAAGAGATCTGATGGGTTTGGTGATGATGATGAGATCTGTTTAGGAATGCATTCCATGAGTCAGATGCAAGTTCATCCCCGACGTTTCTCCCAGCTTTTCTGGTTTATAAATAGTCTGTTTACTTAATTAAGAGTAGATGTTGCAGTAATTCATAGAATACGTTAAGTACGTAAACAAATTACTTTTTTCTTTCCACTCTTCTAAGGCTTTTAGTTAAGGGTTATTATAGTAAATACCACTTATCCAATATTTCATATAAACCATTGGCAAAATTAGATAGCCGATATATTCAGAAAGACTGGTGAAAACCAATAAATTGTCTGGATCTGGAAAGAAAAAAAGTTCATTACGAGATATGTACGTTTCACATAAGTTTAGCACTACAACTAATTTTACTCGTTCAAGGTCATGATCTGTCAAAAAGACCAAAAAACCCGCAAACATTGGCATTGACACTTTCCAAGATAATTTATTTAAAAAATGGATCATGAGTAATTTATTTATATTTTTAGATATTCAATATACAGATGTAGAGAAAGTTCAGATGTTAAAAAATACACAACTATCAATAAGACATAAAAGGTTTTTTTTAATGAAGTGGAAAATTTTTTTTTAATTATTTTAGAAAATTGTGGGCAAATTTATTTATTTAAGTAAAGAATAAAGTTTCTCGCACAAATATATATTTTTCCTCGAAGCAATTTTCCAAGTTTAAACATTTAACTATTATTTTTGAACCAATAATTTTTGAAACGTAAAATAGAAAGGGTTTTCAAAAAACATACAATATCATTTTGGTGTTTTTTAAAATAAAAAAGTGAACATATCCAGACCAATCAGAATAAATTCACTTTAATTTTAGTATACATCTATCCATAACCCAATCAATGCACTAAAATGCCTTATTCATCATCTCAAAACATTTTGCACTTGCGATGATCTCTCGAAAGAGGATTCATATTTGATCCTGAAGGGCATTTCCACGCTTTAGCGAATTCGTTCGAATTATGAAGACTTCCCAAAACTCGAAACATTCCCGGAGAATGTACTGCATTTTCCAGACTTTTACGAAAGCCTTTTTTAGTACTGCTCTGACACCAATTCTGCAAAAAACAAGTGGAAAATGTTTTTTTCTTCTAAATAATCCTCTATTCATTAAATAACCCAAAACACCCCCATTAAATATATAAATATAATTAACTAAGTACCTGTGCAAATTCCAAGAAAAAAAGTTGATCATCTGTAAAGCCATGCCACTCTTTTTTCCCTACTCTGCCATCCAATGATGTCGACTCCTTAAAAGCCTGGTATGCCCCATCAAGTCCCGCATTATCCGCTATATTTTCTTCCAACGTGTTCACACCATTTAATGTCACATTTTTCTCACGTAAAGCCACTGTACTAAAATCGCTATACTGATTTACTAAGCATGTTGCTGATGGCGTTAATCCTCCATTCTCATATTTCCGCCAACCGGGCGATTTCAGCCCATGTATTATTTCGTGTCCTAGAATACTTCCTATTCTTCCATAAATTAAAGCTCTGTAAAAATAATATTAAATAGCTGTTAAACCTTATGCAACAAAAAACCATAGATATTTGACGCAATTTTCTTAAAGTCTTACGTTGGCATAAGGATATTGTAAAATGGTTGCTGCATTATTCCAAGCGGAAGATCTAGAACAAAACAAATAGCTTGTAATAAAAATAACAATTAGCATTTTATTTAGATTAAATTGAACCAAAAATATAACGCATAAACTTACAGACAGAGTGTTCCAAGATCATGTTATATGTTCCAGCATAACCAGCAAATTTAGTCCATTTGCTAATATTTAAAAATTAATTTATAATTTAATTTAATTTTGTTTAAAAAAAGTTTTAATTTTTATAAATATTTACGAATATTTAATGTTTAATATTTTGTTTATTAATAAATACCAGTAAGTAAAATCATTTATTTGCTTTGTTAGTAATCCATTAGCTTTATCAACTGACCACTGGTTGACCGCTATGTTTTGTTCATGACAAGCTATATTTAAAAATTGAACATCAAATGTCAAATATATACAATAAATAGCAAATATATATATTAAACATCCAAATGTTTACATAAAAGCCAATTGATATATACGTTGCATTTCAAATAACTTACTCCCTTATATTTCGTCTGAAGCCTACTCTCCGAAGATCCATTCATCCAAGATGGATATCCCAAACACAACTTTGTCATCCATATCTCCCCTTTTAACAACGGTTTATTAAAATAATAATTATTCGAATCCCCTATCAAATTCCTAAACGAAACTTTTAAGTTTTTAAATAGAATCTCAGCTTGCTTAAATTCCACACCATTAGGATTTTCACTAGTAACAAATGCTTGGCCTACGGCAATTGGAAATTTTTCTTGAGTAGCTTCCGCACAAATTTCTTCTCTCCCATTTTTCCCACTCGTGTCACTAAAGCCGTTATTAAACGCGTCCACTATATTTACCAGTTTTGTATGCCCAGTTAAAGGTATCATTAGTAAGGCCATTTTAAAACCAAAAAAATTCGCAATGGCCTCTTCCCTCGTTTCCGTTACAAATTTAGCTACATTAAAAAGATAGTCTAGGTCAGAAATTACAAGTGGCTCGTTAGTTCGAATATTTATATTCGTATTTTTATACAAAGCTTTTAACAACTTTGGCAGATTTAATTCGTTTTGATATGGAAGCATTTTTTTATCAAGCAAATTTTGTATTTTATCTAGAGTCGTATTTGCCGAAGATTTACCCAAACTGCCTAGATACATTTTGTCCAAGATAGTCAATTGGTCAAAGGGTTCGCCTGCACTTGGCAAAAAACTATAAGAAGTACTGTTTCTAAAGCCTTTTCTTCCAAATACGTCTCATGTACATTCGATTTTCCTTGAAATTCGAGAAAAACTTTCGAAATATTTACAATCAAATTTGTCAAAGTTTCAAGAGATTTTGAGCCTTCAAGAAATGTTTCAATTCTTTCCAATGACGAAGAAGACGAAGAGGATACTGGCTTTATAAAAATCGAATTTCTTTGTTCCCCCAACCAAGCCGGATATTGAAAGGAGAACACGTCCAGCAGAGCAAATGACTGAAACTGACGTTTTAAACCGATCATTGAAGAAGTCCAGTCGAATCGAGATTTATTCCAGGTTCCATTTTCATACAAAATTGGCCAACCGCCATATTTTTCCATAGCGTTCCTCATAAGTTGAACTGCAGCCTTGTCTTCACTTTCATCCTTTTCATTGCCAATCTCAACGCATTTCTTATAAAATTGTTTGGCGGTATTGAGAGGATTTGGATTAGAATTTCCACTTGGTTCTTCAAGAATACCTTGAAAAGAAAATTGACTAATTAAAACGACAAATGTTAAGTTTTTTCGGTAAACGGTTTAGTAAAAAAATACGTACTAATCACCCGTTTCGTATTTTGTGCCTGAAGCATATGGAATACCGACCACTCTGGTGCATACCCCGGTCTAGGATTCTTTTCCTCCCAGCCTTGGCAAGCATAGTCATAAAAGTTTTCGCAGGGATCCACCGATTTATTCATTGAGCTAATAGTGTAGTCAACTTAAATTCGCCCCAATTAAAAAAATGAGTTATTAAATCGAAAATAGTAATAATTTTAACATTTTAGTTAAATACTTAATTAGTTTGTCGAATTTTACCAATTTGTTTGCAAATCTCCCTATCACAGGATTCCTTCATGGGACTGATAATGTTCCTTTGATAGGTTTCTTGCGTCAAAAATGGTGTCCAATAGTCTAAAAGATTATTTTTTTAGTTTTAAAAAGTTATTAATTTATTTGTTCGAATTTTTTATAAAAAATAACATAAATACTTTCTCTTGTGGAACTGGACGAAGGGGAATATCGATTTTTAGTATATGTGGTTGGTTTTGAATAATGGGATCTTGATGATTTTGACGATCTACTGTATGGACTAATCAGTGCAACACAAACGATGAAAATTACAAACGAAACGAGAAGGCGAGCACAAGACCCTGCACATCGATCCCTATAAAATATTACAAGTAAAAAAAGTATTTGTAAATTTATTTTATTTAAATGGTAAATTTAATTTTCTGTCTAAAAATATATATATTTTCACTTGTTTTCACCAGTTTCGGTTGTTATCATAATAAACCACTTGTTCCCTATTTGTTCTTTGGGGAAGGGCTCTCAAAGGAATTGGATTGGGTGACTCCATGCTTTACCCCAATCCAGAAAATGTACACTTACCTTAAAATAATCTTTTAAATAATTATAGTTCAATTAATTTTCTTTTCTAGTGCGAGACTTGGCGAAAGTAAAAAACCAACTGATTATTTTTTTTCTGAGGAGAATGGTAAAATTGTAAAAGTGGCCATCACAATGAAATAAAAATCCATGAGTCACTTTTCCCCAAGTAAATTATATACATATGTAAACATAGCTATTTAATAGAAATATGTATATAGTTCATACATGCTCGTTAGACCTTGATCACTACAGATCGGTGCATCTGTTTAATTTCAAGTGTGCCTCTCTGTTGCCCCTTTAAGATAATGTTACGTTACGAGTCATAGACGTAAGCATTTGTTTACTTTACTCATTAGATTCACTACCAGATTGATAGATCTGCCTTTATTTTTGGTGATGATGAGATCTGCTTCGAAAACCATTCGACGAGGAAAATGCAAGTTCAGACCCGACGTTTTTCAGCCTTTCTCGGAATTATAGTCTGTTTACTTATATTAAGAGTGGTTATTGCAGTAATTCATCAAATGCGAACATACGTAAACAATTTACATTTAACCACACTCTGCTAAGCTTTCCCTAATGGGTTATTAGTGTAAATACTTGTAATCCGGTTTCCTATAAACCATTTGCAAAAAAAAGTAGCCAATACGTACGGAATTACTAGACAAAAACCAAAAACTAAACCAAAACCAACCATAAATTGTCTGCATCTGGTAACAAAAACATATATGTACGTTTTTGTATTCACGCCAATTTACTCGTGATATGGTAAAGATGAAAGAAATTCGTGAACGGTGACACGTTCCCAGAAATTCTATGAAAAAAGTATCAGCCGTTATAATGGTCCTAATTTTTTATCAATCAAAAGAATAGATTTCCGCAGAATCGACAAATGTAATTTAATTATAAATTAGTGAAAAAGCGTTAGCACTTTTGCATGTATTCGGGTCTAGGATTCTTTTCCAGCCAGCCTTGACAAGCATATCCATACAAATTGTTGCACGGATCCACCGATCCATCCACCGATTTCCACAATAACACCCTACAATAAGGCATTTGTCTTCTTTAATTTGGCTACATCACAAGAACTGCAAGTCATTTTAATACGCCACAGGAGGATGAGAAACAAATGCATTTTCCCAAAAAAATCATAGGTGAAAAGATCCTAATTTTGGCAAAAAAATGTACCCCTTATTTCTCAGACCAGGAGGTCATCGTGGCCAAGTATAACCTTCAAATAGAACAGACACTTATAACTGTTAACATACGATTTTAAACTTGAGTTGTCTTGTACATTTAAGAAATTTGTGAGCAGTCAAAAAAATCCGAAAACTATAGTTTAAAAAAATCGGTGTTTTGGCACCTTCAGACAACAAGTGCTGGCTCCTTGATTTAGGCAGCTAGAGCTAATTCCTTTGGCAGATATTCGGCATTTCCTGTCAAATATATAGTCTTTGTTTTAAAAAAAATCTATTTAAAATACAAAAAAATTGGTTTACGATAAATTTGGTATAAAAAAAATTTCACTCTTTTTCTCCAGTTTCGTTGGTACCGTAATAAATTACGTGTTTCACTGTTGTTTCAACTCTTTCCCCATTATTTGAGTTTGATGGAAGGAAGGTCAAATATATTGGTTTAGGTGTCGCCACCATCATAATCCATTTTTTTTACTGTTTTCTTTATATTATACATTTGAATAAAATTTACTCTTAAATTTATTCATTTTAATTAATTAATTAATTAAAGTTTTCATTTTTTTGGCAATACAAACTACAATTTAAGTGGTGTTGTGGAGATTGCTAAAATTGTAAAATAGGTGGTCATAATGAAAAAAAAATTGTGAGTCACTTTTTCCAACTAAATTAAATTCATAGTTATTTGACGTTTAATAGAGATATTATGTACATGTGAATATAATTCATATAAAAACTCGTTTCAACCTTGATCTTCAGCTTAGCAACTCTGCATCTGCTTAAGTTCAAGTTCAACTGTACTTTCTTTTCTCGGTTTAAGATAATGGAATGAATGAAACATGCGTCATTCTATTTACTTTATTAAGAGTGGATGTTGCATTTGTTTAATTTACTGATTATCGTTTTACTGCTATATTGATGGATCTGCCGGGTTGATGATGGAGATGATAATGATGACATTTTGACAGTGTTTATTCATTATTTTAATTTTTGACACTGTTTTACAAACTTGTACCCGAAAATATTTATGGATAGGTATGTAGTGGTACACTATCCATTTTCATACTAACTTATTTAAACTTTGCATCTGTTGACATTTTCTTTCAACAGTGAATCATCACCTTAATCGCTTCCCTTTTCCAGTTCCTGCTGTTTCCTCCAACTTGAAATTATGGGTATTAATTCATTCATCGTCTCAAATTACTTTCGATGCTCTCTGAAAAATGGATTCATATTCGATCCATAAGGGCATTTCCACGCTTTAGCAAATTCGTTGGAATTTCGAAGACTTCCCAAAACTCGAAACATTCCTGAAGAATGTACAGCACTTTGCAGACTGCTACGAAAGCCTTTTCGTGTACTGCTCTGACACTTATTCTACAAAACAAGTAAAAAAATATTCCTTTTCATTAAATAACCACAAAATATACAAATATACACATACTTTATTTAGGCACCTGTGCAAATCCCAAGAAAAAAAGTTGATCAACTGTAACATCAATAAAAAAAGGTGTCTCGTATTAGTAACAATTTTATCTTCAAAAGTGTAACTAAGTTTAATAGAATAATTTTCAGGTAATCGATTTCTTAAATTCATAATATATCAAATGTGTATACTATATAATAACTGCTTCAAATTCACAAAATATTTCACATTTTTCACATGTAATTTTTTTTTGCCTATTGCCTGCGTTTCTAAAAAAGTGTGTTTTGTTGCCTGTTTAACATATTGGATATTCAAATTCAAAGAGTACAATTTAAATATAAAATATACCTGTATAAACATAACCACCACCTATAACGGATATATAATCCAATCAATTTTTTTTGCTGTAAATGTGCAGAAACCTTTTTAAATTTTGACTGAGGCCTAAAATCTACAAAAATATAAATACTTTACGGATCAATCAACAAAACAGCATTTACTAGATTAATAACCAACTCATAATAATACGACACAGTTAAGCCATCCTCCACCAGAAAAAAACACCCCACAACTAAAACTTGTACATTGTTGACACTTCCACAAAGCGTACTCCCAATATTTCCTACCAAATTGCCTATTCGTACAGTAAAGCACTCTTATTTTCAATCTAACCAACATCTCCGTTTCGGATCTCACCTTAATTCCAGAAGGTAGCAATACTGAAGAGCTTATTATAAACGAAACTGCTATAAGGCAAGCAATTATATAAATTATGATTGACAACAGCTCGAAACACTTAAATACTACCCATAAACACACAATTGTTCCAAATTGACCACCAAAGATTAAAAGGCTAAAAACGCTATCCATAAAGGATTTCAATAGTGACATAAGTAATCTCAGACGGACATACAAAAGAAGACACTCAGTGTTCAAAAAGTGTTGCAACTTTTGTCCTATTGAAAGCATACATAGTACATTGGCTGATACTAACAACGTGAAAAAACTTGCAAAACGTAGAAATTCTATGCAGCAAAGAAAACAAAGAAAGACGCGAACAATTGGCACAAGAATAATAATATCCATGGATCTGTTATATGGATGGGGTAAAATAAACTGTTCGAAAATATAATAAAATGGGTCCAACTGAGTCATAACACCGAATATGGCACATGGTAAAGCAAACAGTGAACCGACTACCACCGGAAAACAAATGCAAAAGGCCAAGGTGTCGGTTGCTTTGATTTGTGTTTCCTTTTTGGTTGCTATGGTACGTTTAGCAAACTTTCTAAACTCGTTTGCTAGCACATCGTGTCGACTTAGTCGATATTTGGTTTTTGTACCGATTTTTTGATTTTGATGAATTGAAGAGATACCTGAAAAACGATTTATTTATTAATTTTTTAATATTAAATTTTTAATTTAGAAAATAAAGTTTTTACATTTTTGCTCCAATAACAAAACTTATGTGAATGCTCCACTTAATATTGGATTTCGATATACTGCAAAACAGCACACAAGTTCTGTAGAGGTCAGAAATACTAGTCCTGAGGTCATAATTGTTTTGAATAAACTCCACTCTAGCCAAGGCCGTCTCTCAAACTTAGTCATTTCTGCGAGACATATGAAGGCGCTTGAACCTAGTCCACAAATCCCAGTGATAATACTTATCGAAAATAACCAAGGAAGTTGCTTATGAATGAAAGGAACGGATTCAAATAATATGAAACCATTTTCATTCGGTCATACTTTAAATATATGTGGGTACAGATAACCAAATGCGTAGTTAAGATGTTTGACGGATTGTTTGACATGTGGCGTTAAAACGCTTTGTGAAATAGATTCAGGATACATTATTTTAAAACGGAGTGTAATACGTAAAGTAACTCAAAATTTATTGTTAATTTATATCTATAGTTATATTTGCAGATATAAAAAGTATAACACACTTTTTAGTCGTTGATTTTGCGAAAATAAGTTTGCCAATTGTAAATGTTAACCAGCTTTGGCAACAGCTTCAATTTAAATGAGACTGCAACAAAAGCGTTTTCTGCTATTTTAATAAATTTCGATTGATGTTGAAAGCAGTGGAATATATAAAATATTTAAACAAGTTTATTTAACTTCACGAGCCTAAAAAAATCGATACAGTAAAAGTCTGTCGATATACCTATATATATATATGTATATTGCAGTGCAGCCAGCAAATTTGCATGCTTATTGAACTCAATTCGCTTATGGAAACCAAAATGAACTAATTTAGAAATTAAAATAGAACAAGAGCTTCTTCTAAAAGTCTGTTCAAGTTAAGATGCTATTAATTTTGCATCAATATTTAATGCATATATTTAAAAGATTGTTCTATCTCAGTTTTACTACATATATTTCATATCTTTGCTCCCGTTTTTTGCATAACTATTGTAACGGGAATATTCATGGAATAGTAAAACATGTTGCATGCTTAGCTTTACATATAAAACAATATATATATTGGGGTATACATGGGAATATATCTTGCATCTATATTACACTATTTAAATTATGCATCGAAAAAAAATCTGCAAAGTTGAAGGCATCTTGAGCAAAATATTAATTGTTAATGCAATTAATTAGATTTCCCTGTTGCCTTTAAATTATAATTTCAAATATATATTTTCTTTAACGATTAGAGTGTAAGTATTTTTTTAAATGCATTTTTTAAAACAGATTTAATTTTTATGGAGAATTTTGGCAACGTAAATGTGTTTCGCATTATAACAAAAATTAAGAGTAGATTTTTTCCAAGGAAATCACCAATGTTCATAGTTATATCACTATTTAGTAGGAATATATATACACATAATTTATACATAGTCGTAAGATCTTGATCTTCAGATCGGTGAATCTGGTCTGGTAAATACCAACTCTGCTTCTTTCCCTCTTTGAGATAATGATATAAGCAAATCATGTCTGTATTTGTTTACATTTTACTCGTAAAATTGACTAG
>JAQFZH010003106.1:0-14614 GCA_034695485.1 Entomobrya nivalis | reverse complement strand
ATGCATATAACACAAAAATGAAAGGACTGCACACTTTCAATTTATTGGCTAGTGTAGGCTGCAATGACTTCTAGTATCAATTTAATTAACCTTTGTTATTTTTTTGCACGAATACGTGGGCTTTGTGTAGGTACGCTACTAAATTAACTTTGGACGAAATCTACGCGAGTGGTACTGATATTGATGATCCCTTCACTAATAACCCCTCAACGGCCTCACATACTACTCTTGAAATACCTGAGAATACTTCGGTTGTGACGTCCCGTAGTGAAGAAGATGAACAAGGGATTTTCCTCCAACTCTCCAGCTTTGAAAAAGCATTCCGTTTCTGTGCCTACGATGAGATTCCTTATTGGATGAGCGACAAAACTAGACATATAGTTGCGATCTCTGCCGACGGAGATAAAAATACACTACGAATCTTTAATTACCAGAATGATGGGGTTGAGTTTGCTATCGGAGAACTGAGTAGATGCTGTGTTGAAGGAATTTGGTCAAGTCTGAATACTGAGCTTTTGTATCTAACGTCAGATGATGACGAGAGATATTCGATTCAGGTACCTAAATTACAAGCAATAAAAATCGTATACTTATTTTTATTACTTATATTTTATTGTTTCGTTTTTAACGTTGGCCAATAAAGTTGTATGAAAGATGCATGTTCCACATGTCGTGATGCTCTAAATTGATGTTTTATTTACTTATTTACAGCACAGTAAGTACCTTTTACGAAACATTTGTGCTCAAAGTGCACAGACTTTGGGATACCCAGTTTATGAAGCCAGCTTTCGTGTGAACTTATTCGATTTCTCTGTGGAACAAGTATCAACTTGACAACGTATCCGAATTAAATTCAATATAAATTTTAATGTTGTTTGCTTTTAAATGTTACTTTAAAATTTATTGTACTGAGGTAAGCAAACAAACAAGAGTAATAAACGGCTGTCTTTTGTGAAATTATGAAGGGATATCATTTGAATTTATACTTTACAATATATTAGAGAAATTCATGTTGATTGATTTTCAAATCTTATGATTGCTATTATTTGTAATGAAATGTGACAGAAAAGGCTGTCTCATTATTCCGGTATAGTATTTCGGAACTTGACTTATATTGCTAAAAAAAATTATATTGGGGTGTCGTGAAACACACTCCAAACATTAATAAAATATATGTATGTATAAACTATTAATGTTCTTTATGCTTATGCTTAGTCATGTAATTTTAGTCAATATTGGGTTTAACACGACATTTCTTACTAAATATGCACAAATGTATCAAGTAACCCTTTCGTTCTCTTTC
Source organism: Entomobrya nivalis (assembly GCA_034695485.1). Classification (NCBI taxonomy): domain Eukaryota; kingdom Metazoa; phylum Arthropoda; class Collembola; order Entomobryomorpha; family Entomobryidae; genus Entomobrya; species Entomobrya nivalis. The sequence goes on along the minus strand of JAQFZH010003106.1, from coordinate 13,311 downwards.
GCCTAGTTTGGTGACAACTGACGGTGCACACAAAGTACAAATCAGCACCTTTTTATAACATCAACTGAATCAGTAGTTTTCCTTGTTTCTCATTAAAGGTATTAAAGTATCCTTGCCATAAAATCAAGCTGAGCATAAGATGTCTTTGTTTATTAGAGAGAAAATTCAAGATTAATTCACTCGGCTTTCTAAACTCTCGAATTTCTATTCGAAGAATTCGTATATTGTAAGATCATATATTCTTCAAGTAATGGTAGCGAGAACTCATATACGTTTTTGCATAACATCTTCATCGCATCTGGCAATTTTCAGATATCGTTAAAAATAGTTCTTGCCATTTTCTCAAAATCATACATCCCCAAATTGTGAAGTAGACTGCATGAAGCAGTCCCGCGTGAAAGTGAAGTCATGGAATTCCAAAACAATCATACCTGGAAACTTCTATTCTCCAAACTGCGCGCTACATTAATCTTATTTATATTTTTGAGTGTTTTCTACTTTCTGAAGGTATGTATTAGGCACACTTTCTGAAGTACCATATTTTCATCCATCAAATCTCCCCATCCCCAAAATTTTTTGTTCAGTTTGTTTAATTTGCATTCGCACGAGTCTGTTTTTTAGTTGGAATTATTTGAGTTTATTTTCTAATTGACATGATCATCAAAATCGGCCATACTTCGCAGGAAACTGAATCCAGTCCACTGAGTTCCGCCGATTTTGATATGATTGAGAATATGAAAGCTATGCTCATTGCACACAATATACACGACCCTGAGTTTGTGGACAAGATGAACAACATTCAGACAGGGAATGTGCCTACTGGACGATCGTATTCAGACTTTATGTCAGCAAAATAAAAAAAATAAAAAATAACACATCATTATCGAAGCGATTTACAATGTAGTCATAATCTAAATTGTTGTTCTCCTGCGTGTGTTTTCAGGGAACAATTAAAGGAGTATTTTGCAAAATACTCTGAGCTCATGAGCAATCAATCTGGATCCGGGTTTCAAGCTTTTATGGGCGGCTGACGCCGTCGTTGATTTGATAGGATCTGATTTCTTTCCAGAAAACACGATCTATACCTATATTATGTCATGTGGGAGAATTGTTATGCTATAGCCCTTTTTGTTTGTGTGTGCATGATGACATGTCATGTCATTTCAATAAATACAATGAGCAGCCAAACAGCGATGAATATCCTTCGACACATGTTACCTCTTTATTTTATTTTTATACTTATTACGCCTATATTCACATTGAATCAGTACATATAGATTTTTTGTACAAATATGTTTAGTTTCACGAACACAGATCTGGCAGAAGCAAAACTTAACATAAAAACATAACATTTTTATCTTGATGAATAACAAAAACACTATTAAACATTGTAACGACTTTATTTACTGTTTTTCTAAATGACTACTAGTGTTTCAGACAATAATAATTTGCGATATACTACATGACATATATGACATAATATACATCTGTTCTCAATATACAGATAGGTAATTATAGTTTTATACACAATTTAAGACGTACATATTATATTGTAAATATGTACTTTTACGCAGGTGTCGTCGTCAAATAAATTAATTAAATTTGTTTATAGAATTCCTGCTTCTCGCCACCCACTCTGCCATGAGTTGTTTTTCTTTGTTGGAGTATTTAGTTAAAGGAAAACCAATTTTTAGTTTTAGTTAATTAGCATGCTAAAGAAATAATAAGCAGAGAACGTTGTACAACGTCACATCATGATGCCAGCAAAAATTTGTGTAATCATTAATTAATTATGGTTGTTTTTTAGCACAGCACGAGCACACTATATATTATATACATTAGCGAAGTATCTATCTTATAGTATGTAGGTAATGTATACATTTAACCTCTCGTTCTTTTATCTTAAAATAGATTTAAAGCCGACCCGATGTTGATGACAAAGTTGACACGTTGCAAACTTTTCATTTTAATATAACTAATTTTCCAAATAAGTTAGAGCACAGGTAGCAATTTATTTTAAATCTTTGTTCGCCTGTCTGTGTATCATGAAAATTTCTTTATGCCACACTTGCTTCTCATACACAGCTTTATTCCTAATTAGGTATTTAATTATTTTTTCATGCATCTGGCATATAACAACATTTCCGTAGTAAAGAAAACACACACACGTTTTAATTGCCATCATTAAATTTTTATCTTGTTGGTGAAAATTAATTTACAATTATTTGTTTTGTTAGCTTCTAGTTATATATAAATAGTCTACTCGTGCGCGGACATGGAAAATCTTCAGGTATCAGCCTACATCTCTCTTTCGCTTTTTAAACATTTTTTAAAATTTTACCCGAAAGCTCTTGGATGTATCAAATATAGTGTATTTTTTCTGTTTCTTTGATCAAACCTATTTATGTATGTATTTGATGTTATTTATTCTCAAATATATGTATCTATTAATGCTCAACTCTCCACCCTCACAACAACGTTATTTTCCGACATACCATTTTAAAATCGTGATTTGATTATCTTTTTTAAACAATTATCGCCATTTTTTACCTATTCTTTAAAGATAAGCTTACATTTAAAAAATTAAGTTCATATTTCTAATTTTCAAGACCGATATACTTGTTCTGACCCGCTTAATAATTCATCATATCATCATCATTTTATAGAGGGAATTAAAAAAAAGAACATTCCTCACAGAAATAATTTTTGTACCTCATAATTATCATCGTCGTTCTTCAAAGCATTTTGATGTTTTACTATCATTTTCCGGGAAAAATCCAAATTATCTCTCATTCTGTCTGTCTGCTGAAGTAGATGTGTTGTGTATTTTCACTGTTGAGTATTTTTAAATGACTGTTTCCAGTTTCAAGTAAATAATTGCCAAATCTTGTAATCATTACATATTTTGTGCAGTTGTATTGATAAAAATGACATGTTTTATGTGCATGTGTGGTATGGTGATGTTGATAGCTTAATATGCCTGTATTGTGATCTAATAATATAGTTATGACCCAATGTTCAAATTAAAGAGCTTGAAAATGAAAAAAAAACAATGCTATTTGACCTTAGAATTACCGAGTTCAAGAATCATGATGATGAGATGCCATTCGTTCAGTCTCCAAACTTCAAACAAAGTAATTTATCATTATTACAAAAGATAGATAGATTATGTTATGCATGAAGAAAACATATTTTGCTGACTTGGCCTTATGTACTTTTTTCATCTTACGACATTTTGATTTCTACGTTTTTGATTGCGTTGACGAATACACATTTATTTGATTTGGAAAAGTAAAATAAATATTATATTTTAACTTGTGTATGATTACGACTGTTTAACGAAGGAACTTTATTTTTTAAAGTATAACAAACAACTTGCTGCTATGTTTAAGTATATAGGTATGTAAGAATATTTAGTAAAGTTTAAATACAATTACCTGCATGATATTACTTAATAATAGAAATATTTGGCTTAATTGCCATACATATATTACATGTATGTTTATGCTTATAGGACCAGTTTAAGTAGCATAGTACAAAATTATGTAAGACAAATTACATCAAGAGTAAAAAAACGTAAGAAAACTTCTTTTTTTTGGAATTATTTAAGAGTACCACAACAACAGTGTTTTACATAAATGCGTTGGACAGTTCAGTTTTATTATAACTATTTAATTTTATTTGTATATTTTTGTAGAAGAATTGAAACAAATCTTTTTTCAAATGTTTTCACTGAGGAGGCCTCAATGAACCAACCAATCAAGCTTTCGCTGTGCATGGCTGGTTGATGGCTTCTGTATGCTCACCTTGTGAAAAGATGTAGCGGTGGAATTAAAAATTAAATCCGTGATTATTTTTTAAATATGATAATCTGTATAAGCTCTACAATAGCCATACAGTTACAATTTATAGCTCAACTAAAAAATTGCAATTGTTTTGATGCACTTAGCTTTTAATTTGTTTATATTACCTACACATTTTGCATTGCTAGTTGTATATTATATTATTTACGGTAATGTTGACAGATTGCTTTTCGTTGTGCGTTGTTTCATAATAAAAAACTTAATAAATAAAGTCACAAGACACAGCAGAATAACAAGTGTATATTGGAGAAACCGAATGAAAATCGTTACGGTTATTGTTTTCGAAAAAACCCATCGGAAGATCATCAAAGCATCGTTTTGCTTGCAAGTGGAAAAAACAGGTTGAGCAAAACAGATTTGACACGCATAAAATATGTATGGGGTTAAAAATGGCATTACTTTAAAATTTCTCGGTTAAAGTATCCTCGTAAAAATTACATAACATAGAGATGCATATAAATATAAACTTTTTACATTAAATTGGTATAGTCATTTAAAACTATTTCTTTTAAATTTTGCTGACTAAAGAACTCCTATAATATTTTTAGCATGGATAATTAGTTTTCTTATCCTGTATGTACACATCTACGATATTAGCTTCACTTACCGAGTTTACATTTAGCTAACTCGGAAAAGTAGAGTAAATTATTTTATTTTCCTAACGAAAAAGAAAAACGCATGGAAACTTCGAAATATTTTTGTTTTTCACTGTAGTATATAGTTGATTCGTAGTAAACTGGTATTAAATATCACAGGACGCAGCAGTGTGAAGAATTGTCACATTGAAAATTCGTAATAAATATTACTAATATGCATGGAATTATCCCTTCCAACAGCTTTGATTTCTTTACGCGCACAAAATAGGAATAAATAGGTATTTACGGTAGGATATTACTTTTCAGCGCACAAAAGGAAACAACGAAAATGTGGAGCTTTTACACAATGGGATCAGCGGAGCTCTCTATCGTTTCCATGCCTTCGGGAGGAATCCGCCCGTTTCCGTTATGCACAATGACTCCATTCATGTGACCATTTGGAATTATTGTGGTGGTTTGACTGGTAAGGAAAGATTCGATGCTTGGAGGTGGGAGAAGGGGGGATGGACTAGTTGGCGTGGGTATTGTCCCGCCGTTACTTTGACTAACCATTGACTCGACACAGCGATACAAAAGTAGGAAATCCTCCTAAAAATACCAAAGAAAATATCATTAATGATCATAGAGTAACTTGTCAGTTCATATCAGATTTAATTGCAATAATCAATTAACTAACCGGTGTCTTCCAAACACCTGGACGTTGTTCGTGATAAAGCTTTGCATACATATAAATATCTGTGTGATTTTCATAATGGATTTGCTTCATGCATGTTGTTAGACAGCAAAATGTGGCGGCCTCCGTTCCACCAAATCTGTAACGGGAAGAAATAGAAAATATGATGCAGAGTTCTCATTAAAAAAAACAAATTTAGGTGTAGTAGTACCCACCTATCAACTACTGCAACAGGTCCTAAATGAGATTCTCGTGTGCAATCTTGAACATAGCTGACCAGATCAAGAACAGAAGAAATCGGCGGAGGGACAGAATGGGGCCACATTGGGCAATGGACCATCTTCACGGTAAGATCGTAGTCGTCTTGCAACGACTGAAGTGAGAAGTCCCGACAAATGAGTCCATTATTATCGTTCTCCTGTTGATTGTTCACCCTGAAAGTGTCATAGTCCTGGCCTTCCTGAGATGACGGCCAGAAGATGGGATACTCTTGATCATCCATGGCGGTGAGTACCACCACGGTTTGCACATTGTGATCCCACAACATTTGCCAAAATTCAGCGATTGTACTATCAAGTGGATGTTGAGTTATGATAAACTCTTGAAGTCTTCGGAAGCCTGTAACCAAAAAAAAATCAATGAGCGACATTTGTCTTCTCCCAAGCAATTATATTTGTCAGTTTGAAAGATAAATTACCAGGAACAAATGTTGCGTTGATATATTCACTTCCTTCAACACCTGGTTTAGGAGTTATTGAAACCCTGTATGCATCCGTGCAAACATTATCAATATTTCGATTCTTGCCAAGATTGCATGCTTTCAGTGCTGCAGATTGATGAAAGTCCTTGGGGGAAAACTGCGTTACAAGCTGTTAAAGAGGACACAGAGATACTATTGAATATTTGTACTGTGATGGGAAACTCCCACACCATTTTCTATCTGTATAGGTTACCTTGTACTGTCGTTCCAGGAGACAAGAAACTTCAGACTTTTCATCTGCATAGCTACCAGACAAAAGACTGTGAATGTATCTTGATAAATATGCAATGTTCACATTTGTCTCTCCACTACATTGATAAGAATTTAAAATATAATTATTATTACACACATAGTTTTTGAACGAAGTATGTACGTCTGGATTTTGCCATTTTATTTTTAATACCTTTCAATGGCTTCCAACATGGCGTCATGAATGAAAATATACTGCTCCTCAGTCTGCACTAAAAAGTTTCGCTGCTTTCGAATGTGGTTGAGAAATCCGTAAATATTTAGATCTCCTCTGGCTCGAATTTGACGCAACATGGCATCCAAAACAATGTAAGTTCCTGTCCTCCCAACTCCCGCACTGTAGCGTATCCCGCAAAAAACACATAAAAGCATAAGCAATTAATTTTTGCATGTAAACAGCACAAGACAAAAATATTTTTGGACCGGATGTGGATAATAATATAGAATATGCTATGTTTGTGATAGTTATGGGTGGCTGATGACGCACGCATACCTGCAATGTACAATGATAGGACCAGCATCGGGTGGATTTGCCGCAGATGACTTTTTCACAAAACTCAAAACAGGCAGCGGATGACTGGGTGTCCCGTGATCTGGCCAGTTTGTGTAGTGGTAGTGGTAGACAGTTCTCTCCATCACTGTTTGTTTCTTTTTCTTTAACTGTGATCCAGAAAGGGGCTGATTATGCATTATGAGCGCGGAATACATCATCATCATCATTATGGTTCAAAAGAAAAAAAACAATACAGTACCAAAAATTAATATTAAACGGCAACATAACCAGTAATTCAAAACAAAATTGTTTGCATAATTTTTAGATAATTACGAAGCAAAGTAGCATTAATTACAAGGGAACATAATCAAATAAAAATACTAACAATTTTTAAGTTTTTAAAAGCCCTTTCATAATACCTTGAGATGTTTGATAGAAAAGGTCCTAACAGTGTAGGTAGACAAGATATCTTCTTTAACCAGTCTGACTTGAATGACTCCGTACGTTTCAATGCCTTCCTTTGGCCAGTACATGTCACATTTTTTCTGAGCGGTAAGCAATGATAAAAATTCATAAAATTATCGATCACAAACATCTATTCATAAGGGTGTAAATTCTTTTAATGTCAAGCGCGAAAATACTTACACGGCCTCTCTCCACTAAATTCGTAATCATGACTATAATGTGAACATTGTGCTCCCAGATCATTCTCCAAAAGCTGTCAAATGTGGATGGAAGCGGGCCTTGTGTTCCGATGTAAGCTTGTGGCTTACGAAATCCATCAATGTAATTAGCATTCACATAATCCACGCATTTTTTCTGTCCAGGCATTGGCTGTAACCTTACTCTGGTGTGATCATCTACATCAAATATGAGATTATGTCAATATTTAAAGTTATCAAAAGTTTCTTTCTTTAAGACTCAGTTATGTTCTTAAAGCTGCTGCTGTCAATCTATAAACTTGATGACTCACATGCCACAATGTTCAAGTAGCGATTTTTCTGCTTATTTTCTGGATGTTGCGAGTGCTCAGAAGCAAACTCCTCTTGCACGGATGCGCTCTGGATGATCTCATATTCCTTGGAAAATCCAATATCTCCATCAGCATGTAGCTCACTCACATGTTTGGGGAAGATATGCGCAGGAATGGCTCTTTTCAGCTCGTCGGAAGTATCTCCTTCCCAGCCTGTTCCGCCGAGGAGTGGTGGAATACGAGGAGGATCGTCCAAGTAATAATACGCGCCTTGAAAGCATCGTCTGTTAAGAGAAAATGGTAAATGGTACGTGTAAATATGTAATCATCTTTTATAAATGATTCATTTAATGCAAAACATTTCCTCAGTCATTTACCTCCAGACTAGCACGGCAATCAGAATGATCAGAAGACCGAATGAGACACATACAGTTGCAGCTACCATTGCTGGTGTGAACTCATGAGCAGTTCTTGGAGAAGTTCTGATCTGAACTTTTTCACAGTTGGGCTTCATCAGAATCTTTCGCGAATCGGAAAATTGGCCTTTATACACCTTCTCTGTTTCTAGAACACTCCTTGTACCTCCACGCACCCTTACTTCGTACATCATGTTTGTCGTCATATTTGGGAGCACATGCTGTTATCATAGAAATAAAACAATTTTAAGAAATTGCAAGCCATGTTTGTAATATAAAATACAAATATTATTTATAGAACTTACAAACTGTTCATTAGCTTCTGCATTTGCGGTAATCGTAATTTCCTCAAAGTCGGTCCATTCCTCACTCCGATAATCCAAATAAAAGAAGTCAATCGTATTGTAAAATTTTGTCGGGCGCTGCCAAGCGATAAACAAGGCATCCTCAGCCAGACAAGATACGTTTACAATTCTGGGAGGGCTTGGCCCTCTGACATCCGTCTTTACCACGATTGGATCAGATGATTCTCCTTCATTCTTCCAAGTGAATGGTTTCACCCACACTTTGTATTCCATGAATGCCTCTGTAACATTCCCAAAAATACACATTCATATATCCCATTCCTCGAACTCGCTTAAATATTATATTTCCATTTAATATTAGTTTACCTAATCCACTTAAAGCAAACTTCATGTGCTCCAGAGGCTGTTTGACTGTTTCCACCTCCGTGAAATTCCTCCACATGTAATATATCCTGTACCCGTCAATTTTACCATTAGGCTTGCCTGGCTCTTGCCAAGACAACTCCATCATCGAGTCAGTCACCCAAGTTACAGTTACATTGCGGGGCTTCTCTGGAACTATAAACCATTGCACAAAAAAACATTTAAAATATTTATATAAACTTTAATATATATGCATTCATATAAAAGTATGCATATGATTTTTACGCAATACATCAGTCATCATTAACACATTTCCCATCAAAAATTATGACTCTTTATTCCTTCCTAAATTTCATTTTTGGCTTGCCCTATTTTAAGAGGGATTAATCCTCACACACATCTCACGACCACGAGTATGAATAGGGAATATAAAAGATAATTGCTATGCATTCCTTCACACTTTTTTACAACCATAATTATAATCCAAACAGCTATACTACATGGTAATAAATAGCTCAGCGTCGACCAGTAAATTGATGTGAGAAAAATAAATGGATGCTGCTGCGCTGTTGTGAAGGAGAATTATTGAAGGTTTTGGTCTTTCAAGGCATGGCTTGTCAACCGAGTGAGAATTCTGAACGCTGGTTTAATTCTAATTGTAAAATTGCAAATCAACTTTATTATCAACCTCGCAACTTCTCTCGTGAGCCAGCCAAGTTATTTTTCACAGCTTAACCAGACCAGTAGTGTCTTCACGGGCATTAAGAAGCAGAAATTATAGTTAAGCTACTGCTTGCTACTACTTTTACTGCTTTATAATGGGTTCTACTTATGGCTTTTTGGTTTCTCAACAGAGCGGGGCGAGATGCGACTTGCATAAAACATTTGGCTAAATCTCTGCCAATAATTGGCGTGTTTACAGCCTTAACCTAGCCTTACTTACTAACTTAAGTATTTAAACAAGAGAATTGAAACTTTTTATTTGGCAATTATTTACTGTAAAAGTCTTGATCCGATGATGAAGTTCCATTACTGTAATTGTTATAGCTATCATAACCCTGGCGATCCTGATAGTCTCCAGCTCCATTATCATAATATCCAGCTCCACCGCCATCCACATAAGTTGGATCTCTCATATCATCAGCAGCAGAGGTTATCTTTTTATTTGGATTTGTGACAGCATCTTGATGAATAACTTCTTGAATATCATCAGGCGTGAGAAAATATTTTGCATCCTTTTCCGCGCCCCCGAATTCACCTTCGGACCTTCTTGACGAGGATGATACATGGGATGGGGAATAAGGGTATTCCGCGTCTTCATCCCCCTGTACTCCTGCTCCTCCAAGATCAATAAACTCTCCTTCAACAGAAGGTATTCCACTTGAATGATCATGATGACGATGAACTTTTGTTGTGGGTATGGCTTCGGAGAATGTAAATGTGGTAGTGAGAAGGAAAGTGGAAACTAGTAGTGCAGCGGACATTTTGCAAAGATAAGGAAATGGCAGGGATTTTTTCAAGATGGTGACATAACTATTATTATCCCTCTGACCATAGTTATCATCATCCTTGTTTTTACATATACGGCTTCGATAATGATGGTGGTGACGACGATGAATGGAATGGGAGGGTGTCATCGTTGGCGTTGTTGTCGTTGTCAGAGACGTGCTTGATGCAGCGAGAGTGGTGATGGTAGAGTGTGACAGCGGAGGTGGAAGTAGCTTTTTATTGGCATCATCATCCCCGCTATTATTGCAGTCATCAATTAACTTCTCGTGCAGAAAAAGCGGCGGCGGCGGCATGCAACAACCGTAACTTTTGCGCACTTTCATTCTCTGTTTATGTTCTGTTTTTATTGCGACTCTACTTATATCTCAAATTGTAGAAGTGGTCTTTATTATGTGTGTCTTTTGTTACGCCATGCTAGTTTGCTTCCTTGCTAAGAAGGTGAATATTGAGACAAGAGGAGGGTGGTGAATCTATCTAGTAATTATTGTGATTATGATGAATATTTATTTGGTCTGCTTATTTTTATATTTTTAGACTTTCAGTCCGGGTCTTTCTTTTTTGTCGTTTATATGCTGATTTCCTTGTTACTTCCTTGTGTTCAACCTTTCAACGAGTTTGAATGGTGAATATGAATTTATGATGATATGTTATTTGAAATGTAATCTGCTTTCTTCTCGGTTGAGGTCTTCCTTGGCGTATAGTGCATTTAACCGTTTCAAATTAACTTTGAAAAGTCCAATGCACTATATTTTATTTGCATTGTAGATGTAGGCAGCGATTTGAAACTTGAAAACAAATTGGTCCTTGTTAGTTTGCAGATAATCAATTGTAAATGCAGCGGATCTGTCATAAGTCCAAAGTCATTATCGCAACCCTTCCATTTTTACAGGGGCTTGCCATCTTCACTTGCAAAGCACTTTTTACAGAACAAGGTCAACACTTTCGATTTTACACTCACTCAACTTAAATATCTCGCATTTCCGCAAGCGTCAATTAGAAACCGCTACGACACCAACTTACTATTATAATGGTAGGTAAGCACCAAGTCAAAAACACATTCGAGTTTTTATTTAAAACGGTTTGGTGGACTGCTAATCCATAGTACTAATGTAGTGTGTTATAAAGATAATTCAACACAATTAAATTAGTTTTATGTCCTTTAAGCTGCGCTTAATAAAGTTTCCTCACGCTTCCCACTGCACCAGTGATGATGATGACAAAATGACTAGAGAACAGAAACTAATCCATGCATTTTAAGTAATGCATACCAACTTCAGCAGCACGCCAATTAAAATGGAAATTGAAATGGTGTTAGCAAATTTCCCAAATGCTCTTTTCCTCAAAAATTCTCACATGTCACATGTGTGCTGAGCTGCTTTGTCCTGTTCTAATTTCTCGTCGTCCTTTTATGATGGGATCCTATTTTTCAAAATGTAAATGAAGGCAGTGCAGTTTAGTAGTAATGGCAGTGTTGAAAGTTAGCCGTAGCAGATGAGGAATTTTAGGTGAACACTTTTGCTATTTTGCTGCTTCAAAATGATGATGGCGATGATGCTGATCCAAAAAATCAACTCCAAAAAAATACAGGAAGTTGTGGAGGAATCGCTGTATCCTCTTCTGCTGTGTCGTAAGGCGACGGATCAATGATTCCCTCACGCACAATCCGCAGCGATCATCAGACACACACACATACACACAATCGAAATCGATAATAAGTACACTCACTCCTTTTCCTTGAACAAATACAGTAATAAAAGGGTTGCAGCTTTTACTTTTCCCACAACAGTCAAGTCAGCTCCAATGTTGCTGCTTTCTTAAAACTTCCGTTCCGAGAATCCCGGAATCCGAAAAAAACGGCGGAGGGAGTTGGTACCTCTCTTGGTACTACGGCGGGTAGTGTAGTGCAGGCAACTAGAACAATGAACTGCTTGTCGTCTTTGTAGACTTGACGGCTGCTCACTTTTTCATACAAAATATTTCACAAAAAAACAACAAGGGATGCTGACGTGACGAAGGTGACGTTAAAAATTTAATCACTGATTCTAATATTAATGAACAGTTAGTGATACAGATATTTAGACAGGGAGTAATTATAAGACAATTCCTGGGTATTATAAATCTTCCAGTAAATCACAATCACACAAAATAACAACTAATCTAAATACACAATGATAACACCAAGTGATATGCCAAGTTTCAATGAAACTGCTTTAAAGTCTTTTATATTTTGAAAATACATTTTATTTTAGATTTTTCGTCAGCGCAACAACAACAACACAGCCAGCAGTGCAAGTGAGTGCAGTGTGTATACTGTCTGATCTCATCAGTTCACACACAGTTCTCTGCTGACTCTTGTTTACTTTTCTACAACAACAGCAACACCAGCACACAAGCAAGAGCTCTTGTCTGTGTCTGTCTTGTTCCCATCCACACCAAACGATATTATATCCAATCCAACCAAGTCCACTAACAAAATTCTACTAACACTAAACCTGCTGCCTTTTGCCTTGTGCACAAAAATGCAATGCACCAACCAGTTAGTCGATTATGTCATGTCACCAGAAGAACCAGTAGAAAAAAACAAACCACCATACCATCCATACCACCAGCACCGAAAATCTTTTTTTCTTCTTCGGATCTTTCTGTGTATTTTTTCTGTATGCTATGCTGCCGTGTGCCGTGCGTGTCTTGTTGTGAATGATCCCTTGCTATTTTATGTAAAAAGTAACTCCAGCAGATGCTAACTGAACAGCGAAACTACACGGACGGTAACAATAACAGCATCTTATTTTACTTCTTCATCTTCATTCAGCATATCAGTTAGTATTGAGTATACCAGCAGCAGTTGTTTCCTTTTCTCTGATGTCTGAGTACACGGTACACAGACACTATGCAAGGCACATGAAATACTGAGAGATATGATATGAATGAGATGTGATGGAGATGGAACGGAGGAATCGCCAAAATAAAAATGTTTTAAAGTCAAAAGAGAAGAAGAGGGAGATGCAGATGGGCTGAATTGAATTAGAAAAATACTAAAACCACTTGCCTTGCACTTTGAGTTACATTTTTACATTACACACTCTCCCATAACATATTATGCATGCATAC
>JAQFZH010003105.1:0-14617 GCA_034695485.1 Entomobrya nivalis | reverse complement strand
AATGCTGACTTTGCAGATAAATGACTCCTCCCAAACAACATGCAAACGAAACATGTTTTAGTATAATACTTTTTTTTATCCCAAGCTCTTATACAGTATTATTTGCTACTCGTACTTTCTTTAAATACTAGTCACAAACAAAATGCACACAGGCAGTATACGAGCAGTTTTTATTCTAATTACATGGTTACATAATTGATTACTACTAAGCAGCACAACACGACATCGGTCAAAAAATAATATTTTCCTTTCATAAATAAAATTCTTAATTTACCCCGTCAAAAGTAAAATACACGACGACGATGATGATACATGTCAAATGAAGAAAAACATCAAAGTACGGAAAAATAAAAGGTAAGTTCAGGTAATTTCAATTTAAATATGTACATCAACATAAAATTTTGTAAATCAATAAAGAAAAAAGTTTAAAAAAAGCATTGAATGACATTATTTTCCCTTCGAAAAAATGCCGAGTAATTTATGATGTTTCATTTTCATTTAAATATTCAACGAAAAACTGACATAAAACAGGGTTTATTAAAGTAAAATGAATTTTAAAACGTCGAAAATTACAAAGCACTGCGAAATCGTGCACAAGCACTGTTTCATATAAATACACAGTTTTCATCATACAAAGTACATATATTATTTATGAATATCGTACTAATAATGGAACATGCACTTGTTACAAAGAAAACACATAAACCTGTCCAATAGATGGCAAACTCAAACTTTTCAACCATAAATACTTCGACAAGAAGATCAGTTGAACATTTTATCATCATCGTCTAAAGATTTTTGTATACGTTGACGCGTGTACGCTGCTTTTCAATGAACCACCAGCCTAACATTATCAGCGAGGAGATCCATATAATATTTTTTAAACTGTAAAGTACTCACAGAAATGTAAAATATATAGTATTCACATGTGTTCAAAATATTTACTCATCCGAATGAAAATATTTAGAATAAAAAAAAATTGCGACGATAGTAGTAATAATAAAAACCTTGAAACTACTTTTACCACAGTTTATTTACATTTTACAGCAGCGCGTGCATTTTCAGGGCATAACATATTCACATGAGTTCTGTATATACGTATAATATTCACTATAGGTTCATACACATTAAAAATTATATGCAATTTGTCAATAACTAAAGCCACCAATTTTACTCATCACGTTTATATTATCCTCATAATATTCAAATTCTCTTTTCAGTAACGAGCTTTAAAAACAATCTATCATACTTGCATAATACAAAGCACGACTTTTTTTATTCCAACGCTTAATGCATAAAACAAAAAATTAAGAGGTTCCAAAAGCTTCCATGCTGAGTTCAGCAGTTTTTACCGGCAAACGAGGACTTCAAAAAACAATCCTGTAATTTTCATTTAAATTTCAACACGAGTTGAACAAGATAAAAAGTTTTCAATTCTCATTCAATTTCTGATCTCATTTGTGTTACTCATTATTCAATTCTGCCACATTCGTTTCAAAGAGAAAATTCAACGTTTACCCGTGTTATTATTTATTATTTAAAAGCTGTACAGTAATATCATATTTTATTGTAACAAATAATAAAACATTTACTCTATTGTTTAAAAAATAGTATGCATAGCATAACTGACGGAAAAACTAAAGATATTACGGTAATTTACATCAAAATGTTTATTTTACATCGCCTTATTATAATGATTATAACAAAAATTACTAAATTATTATACAAACGCATTGACAGTAAAGCACGCAATAAAGATAAGCCTTTTTTTTAAAGTCCTTCACACTTTCGCGCATTCTAAATGATATGTACATCTTAAGTAGGCATTTTTATAGCACAACGCAGCATGCAACTGACAATTGATTGTAGTGATTTATCTTATATTATCTCAAAAATACATACTCATTCGTACGTCACTTTTCTTGCCTTTTACCATTTTCTGCTATTTGAAGGTAATGTAATCAATAAACAAGCTGTTAATTCATGCAATTAATTTTACGTTTCAAGACGCCCCCTCTCAATATTCGTCGCATAGGTCTCAATCTCAAGACACAAACGACCATGCATAAGATCTTTAGATTGGTTGGAGAAGCTTGTTTGAATGTTTATTTATGTACATAAGGAATGTGAATGTATAATTTCAATAATACGTAATTATAAGACATGTACCGCGTGATACCAAATCAATTACACACAATACATAATTGTAATTATTACTACACCTACCACTTATTCCTAAACTTATAACGACTTACGACTTCCCTACTATTAATTTACTTTTAACGAGCTGTAATAATCTTGTAGTGATCGTTAACTATATGGCCATCTAGCTTAAAAAAGTTACTTTTAATTACAACAAGCTTGTCAACTGTTTAAGCAACAGATTTATTTTCATGTGTACACACTGCACTGGTGTCTGGTCTGGTGTACTATATTAAAGGTATTGAAAAGCATTAACATTACTTGATAGAGTAAAGCCTTCCGAAATAAACAAACATTATACAAAAGTATGGCAATGATATATTATGTAGGTGTAAACGGTAAGATCGGAAGGAACAGAACAGTTTGGATTAAGAAATTCAATATATGTACCTTTAGAATTTACATGCTTTTCTGATATCCTTTCATTTTATATGTCTTTAAGCCCCTGCCAATTTTTTTTCTATTTGTATTTCATTATTGTATTTTCATATCTCTACTCTTATTAAAGTGCCTACACACACTCAAGTTGCATTATTGGGGCGTGTCAAGTCAAGTCAAATCAAACAGATCAGCCAAACGAGAAGAGGGTGATGATAATGATGAGCCACGCTACCACAACAAACCACACCACACACCATCATCATCATCGTACCAATAAATCTAAGTCATACATTTCACACAACTATTGATCTGCCCGTGAGCTGGGCTTCATTCATAATGAATTAACTCTCTGCTTACAGCTTACTACACACTATGTATTTATTATTCGTTTATCAAATATAAAAATAGAGTAGTTTAGATAAAAAGGAGTATAGTAGTGGATGGAGCAGATAATTTTTTAAAGCTTGTCTCTTTTTTTTCTCTCCAAACATTTTATTGTCATTGTTATCATTTTCCTACTTCTATTTATTCGTTGTGAGGCTTGGCACAGAATAATTAAACAAAGGTCAGATTTATATATACTAGTGAAATTAAAGGTTTTTTCTTCTCTTTTTATACTTATCAGTTCACTATCATCATCTTTTTGTCACAATTCTTAATTCATTATTGTACTGCATCATACACCGTACCTAACCTAAATTAACTTGAATCATGTTACATTACGTTGAAAATTAAACATAATATTTACATTTTCTTAAACCACCAATGAATCGTATGAGTTGATGTGCACGTATATGTCGACACACTGACCTCCTGGTTATAATAATTCACACTTTTTAAAGAATATCTTCCATTTAATTCATACATACATACGTCAAAAATCTTAAATCTAATTGATTATCTTTTGATTCCACATTGCATTAATTTGGAATTTATCATTATCATTATTCGTATTTAATATATGTACAGACAAGCATCGTACTTAAAGCATTATTTTAAACGTTTAATTGGTTTTAAAAATTGTGCGAAATTCTAGTAAAAATTATTGCTTTGTAAATGGTTAATTGGATTATCACAGATCACAGAACATGCGAGGTTTTATGAATACTTCTGCAGATCTAGTTATAAAATTGGAAGAACTTCATTTCTCCAGATTGTCTGATTTTTAGTTAGAATATAGTTACTCAATAAAGCGCTATGTATAACGAAAGCTATAAAAGTTTGGCAAAAACAACAAGAAACTTAATAATATACTGTTATATGGTGCATGTAGTAGTATACGGATATTTTGTTATATGAATGCATATGTATTTATGCATCATACCAAAGTTATAGGCAATTAAATTAGTGTTGTGTGGGGTAACTTTGTCACAACTAAGGCACTGTATAAGCACGAGATAATAAGTGGCAAGTTCATTAACAGACTGTGTGGGACACTTACTCAGCCAACAAGCTCAAATTTACCAGAAGTTATTGTCAACAAAATGAGAAAATGAAAATGGCAAAAAATGTTATGATGATTCGTGCAATAGATGGATGGATGGATGTGTGTACCTTTTTACCTTTCATTTTTACGACCAAGCAATATATATTTCATTTGACTTCTATTGTGTTGCAACTGAAGCAATCATATTAATGATTATTTGATGTTATGCGAAAGCTTTAGAGGAAAACCCGAAAATTTCAGGTTATCAGATCGCCCCTCACTAATAAACTGAATGAATTGCTGATGTTATTATATTTTGTGCAGATTTAGAAATTTTATGGATGCACATAGTTTGGAAGCCAACCCCAAAACGGGAGAGAAAGAAATTTGTTCAGTTTTGATCTTTCAAAGTCTGCCGTGCTTGCTTTTCACATTTATTTAGACTTCCCATAGTAGATAGGCAAACACAAAAGATCACTTTTACCTCGACGCAATAAAATCACATTTCTTCATGTATTCGTTCATTTCACGCAAACGTTCATTTCATTATATGTGTACATTAAGTGGTGGCCGCTGCTGTGATTACGATCTCTAAAAGAGTTCTTTTAATGGGGTTTAAAAAAGGAAAACAAACAATAAAACTGGTCCCTTGTTTTCCGCCATTCCTGTGTAAAATGTCAAACAGAAGCAACAGCATTGCATGTGTGAGTGAGCATTTTGTACATTATGTACATAACCATATGATATTACTGGGTGGTTGTATAGCTATAATCAACCACAATTTCTGTGCCGTGTAAACATAAAATCATCGTCATCAGCCTACTTTTGCCCTTCTTTTCTACCTTTTTCTCCTCTCCTTTCTCTTCCCTCTTGATTAGTGAATACAGTAATTAAGCCAAATTAGGAGTTTGAATGGCCAATTTTCTGCGCTCTATGTAATGTGTGCTTTTTCCAGTCTATTAGTTGTCCAACTACTAACATTGATGATGCATTGTGGGTATTCAACCAGAATTTAAACAGAAATCGAGTAGACTCTTACGACTACTTGTCCGACAGCATTTTCATGAGAGACAAAAGCGAGATTTTCGAATCAACTCAAAATTAAAAAGTTTTCTACTTCTGCTGCTCTCCGTTCGTAATATAAACATAATATAGTAATGTGATGATGAGCTGATAAGAACTAGATACTTTGTGGGATATTGGTAAAGATTACTTAGAAAAAAGGGAAAGGAAAACTTCAGAAAATGGGTTCGATGATTGTAAAGATTAAACTTGCAAAAGAGAATTCTAAAAAAGAAGATCCGGAGAGTCGAGTCTTTCGAGTTGAAAACAAAGTAGTAATGGTGGTCCTATATAGTACAATGAGATGAAGGAAAACAAACCAGGAAATCTTCTCATTTGCATCTCGTCGTCAACAAATAAAGCATTCAATGTCTTTCAAGCTCACAGTCAAAGAAATATAAGATCCCAACTTGAATTCATATATCAAGTAAAGTATTAAACAATGTTACCTCGACTTCGTTGTGCTTATATTTTATATCAATTTAGTCATTTATCTGGTTTCGATAGAGGAAGCTTTTCTTTCCATGTCTAATCAACTTCGTCTTGGAGCCATTTGCTCTTTAGTGAAAGAATCATGTTACGAAGTACGTCTACGTCTGTCGGGTCGATGTAATTATTTGTTACTTTGTCTTTTCTACATTTTGCTTTTCCATTTAGTACTATATCAACTATCGAATTTCATTAGTGCCGAGGAGTACTACGTGCAAAGTTGAGTCAAGTTAAGAAGAGTATACGTAAGTATTATGTATTTTAGAACGCAGTCTTTTAGTGGAATCCGAGTCTCTCAATCTGACTGACCGAACCCAATGCTCCCTACGGGACTCTATACTGTACGAAATCCTCATTGGACGCATTAAGTATTGACCATACACGAAGAAGGAAGGAAGAAAAGGTGGCGAATCAAATGAAGAAGTATCAATTAATCTTGATAATTTGTTCACGCCAGCAGCAGCACTGCCGTAATTGCCAGGTCAAATGCGAATATCTCTAGCGAGCTAGCACTGGTGACACCATTTATATTCAGGAAACCACCATCTATCTTCAGCGACTTAAGAAGACGTTCAATAACGCAATGTTACCTTTGCAAGATATTACCAACGAGAATCTCAGTGTGCCATAGCCCAATTTTTTATCATTAAATTCGGACACCATCAAAGTCATAGTGGTAGAATAGCGCCATCAAGCTAATTAAACTTTGTATTTCTTAATGATTCTTAATAGCCATGCCGTGTAGCGGAATTACCAAACAAAATGTTTTTTGGATCTAAAGATCGAATCATTTTGTTTCTGATGAAAGAATTTTTGAATTTCGTATGCTAAAGCATAAGCGCTTTTAATATCTTCCTCATAGCAATGGGATATTTTGTTGTATATTCTCTCGTTTCCCGACTCTTGCGTCAAGCTTGTATGTCTCAATTTTTTGTTACTGTACTTGTTGGTGTATCAAATATGCTAAAGCTAAGACTAAAGCTAACAATGATAATAGTTTTTTCTTCGTGTCAGTTTTAGCCTTTGAAGTAACCACTCACTGCAAACCAAAATGCTATCAAACGTACCTTCTATTTTAATAGGGATATAATGATGGACCTACAAACGTTTGATCATCATCATTATGTATGATCATCATCATAATCTTGTTCCTTCTTTTGCACTCACTCATCACACGAAAAAAATACGCAAACAAGTTGATCTCAGGCACAAGAAAAAGTAAGTAAATAAATGACGATAAAAGAAGAGGAGAAGCAGTAATAAAAAATAAAAATCTCATCTCAACTAACATTATTCATTTGGCTTTGCCTAGCTTCATCAATTCATTCAGTGGATATTCTTAAAGAATACAAAAAATAAAAACTGCTGGTTCCTGACAATTCAGCGTTGATGCTTTTGTTGTTGATGATGATAATCATGATCATGATGACGATAACAGCAGAAAGGCGACGAGAAGAACGAGCAGGCAATCCTGTACTGCTTGTAGCTGCTGAGGGAAGTTATTCATTAGACTATCTGAATTTTATGTAAATTTTTTCTTCTTCTTCGTGCGCTCAGCTCAAACTCTTTAAATTTTATGCAACATTCATTGGTCTTCTCTTTTGCTATTCGTAGTAGTACTACTACTGATTTTCATAGTCTTGCACACTAAAACTCAAGCTGGTTGGCTATCTTACAGTGGGACTGAAGGACTACCTTCTTGTCAGTTGGTAAAAATCTACTACGATTATAACATATGAAAAAAGCAGCACATATAAGTGGTAAACTACTCGTACGACTACTATCATTACTGCTGGCAAGTATAATAATAATAAAATAAAAACATTCTTTTCGAGAGACCTGTTTTCCCTTCATACATTGAGAAGTGATGAATCTTCTATATGACGACGCGATGTAAACGACGATGGCAGACGACTCACTGATTCTTGCTTTACCAATCTTTCCAGCTTACGTTAAAAAAAGATTTCACTACTTCTTGTTTGATATGAGCAACAACAGAATGTACGTACGTATTTTTCATTGTTTATGTGAAATATTTTTAGCCTCAAATGAACATAAAAGTTGCCAGCTCGCCCCGTATGTATGCATGTACAACTCACAGTCACAATCAAAAGACTGACACGAACGGTGAATATCGCAGATGTATGAGAATAGCTTCTGCTACGTACTTACTGATGATGATGCTCATTGCTTACACAAAGTAAAACTTGTACAAAATGTATACGTAAATACGAGCACTTGCACAAGACAAACTAAGCAAAACAATGCACGTGGGAGGACGGGATCTTCCACTTTTCTTGAAATGACACGGCACGAGACTTCTGGTTTTTTTTGTTATGCGGAGCAAACTATCTTGTATTTCTTAATCATTAGCGCTCTTTTCATCTAACCGATATTTTAAATAAATAAGCATTGTATAAAACGTGAATAAAACAACACTCTAAAGGGTAAGAATAAATGCAGATTAATTTTAAAAGGATGGTTTCACTTTGCAAGCACATGCATCTGTATCAAAATATCCCATAGAATTTTTGGAATTAAAATGTTAAATTTAAAAGATACATTCATTTGATTTCTTTTGACATCGACATCATCAAATCATTGGAATAGCATGTACTTTAATGGGAACGCTTTTAAACTATGTAGAAGCTTTACATACTGTGCGTGTCCATTCCTCTGTGTAAGAATGCAAACTTTAGCTTTAGATGTACAAACGCAACAAATCTCAAAAAAAGCCCTCCATTACGTCGTATCATATCACATGAAAAAGAAAATAATTTGACTAAAAAAAGCAAAGAGAAAATAAAATGTCGTAAAAAATTTACTGCCGCGACATGCATTCATGTGCTTTAACTATTTGCTATGCATTACATTTACATCGCTCTTCACAACAAATCCTTATGAAATCCTGGAAAATCTTCAGAGAATTTTCCTGAGATGTGGAATCGAAATAGTATACTAATGGCATAAAAAAGACAGTACGTTGGTAATGTGGATACTACGTTTCCTAATATGTATGAATTTTCTAAAAGAATTTTATATTGTTTCTGTGTCAAACTCACCCAAGGGGCCAATTCTTCAAAATTTGCATAATATGTTGTGTGTGCGTGCATATATCACACATAACTAAAATATCTGAGAAAATACATTTTACGAGAAGTTCATGTGCTTACCACTTCATACATTTAAAACAAAAAGGAGAGAATTTTTTTACAGCATTTCCTCTTGATTTGTTATAATATTGCTTCACGCTTCACATCAGAGAATACACATACGCCACCACCATCACCGAAATTAATTGTTTTTATTTAAGCCATTTTACTTCATACGAAAAAAAATGCATACGGCGACTTTTATAACTCGTTCCGCTCTACTCCTTCTTTAAAAGCTTGAAGACAATATATGTATGTAGTAAAGTTGGCGTGGCTAGATTATGTTATGTACAAGCCTATCATGCTGGCTTCAAGGTTCATCTACATTTTTAAGTGTTAAATAAAGAATTCCAACGTTCTTTATTGGCGTTATGAAGTGCACAAAGCAAGTATTTTATATGCCATCCCATCGGAGTTTTTTTTTCATTCCATGCCGTCTTAACCATTTCATTCTAGCCGACTCGATTGACCGACGACGCGTCCAAGCCAGAAAACTTTAGACAAAAACTCCTTGATGTAGTTAGTCAGTCAAGTAAATCACCATCAAATTGTAGCTACACCCAATTGAGCAACACAGCTTCTCATTATAATATCACGAACGAGTGTCATGATGGTCGCACGCTTAAAAAATTAAATGCATTCTCTTATACCATCTTATAATAAAACTTCTTTGTGATAAATTCTCATTGTTCTTCTTATCGATAAATTCATATTCTTTGTACTAATCAAACCGGTATCAATCAAACTGTAACTCCCTTGAGCATATTTTTTATACACAGCTAGGTTGATTTCTTTTATCTAATTATTATCCTGCATTTTTCGGGTAAAAAGATAGAAAAATCTTATGATTAACATGCTAATTATACTAGGAATATAACTGGAGGTTATGTAAATTTAAAGAAAGTTTATTCATTCACAAAATTATTTTTCATATTGTTCCAATTTAAGCCACAAGGGATCAGATCTTCTCTTTAAAGACTGACATTTACCACATGACGAGCTGCCTCCGTCTTTTGTTTTTACAGAGAATAGGAAAAGAACTCAAATCTGGAAAATGTAATGAGTACGCTCCCAACATTTATAATGTGACCTTCAAGTCGTCTTTCATTTAAATTCCCTATAGCAGTCATTTTCCACCATCGTTTCATATGCCACTAACCTTAATGAAAAATACCACAAAATGCGGCATTTACCACCTGACTAACAATACTTCCTGTGAGGTCAAATTACGCTGTAACTGTACGTCCTCATCGTCTTACGCATTGAGTACGTTACTAATCGACAATATTAGAATTACAATCACCACAACAGTTCACATTTTTTCATATAAGTAAGATGCTTAAAAACCGATATTTGAAGTAAAAATAGGTCTTAAACAGAAAACTTTGATACGTGTCTTTATCATGTAAGATAAGAGAAAAACCTTGTAATTCATTTAATGTTTTCAACTTCTAAACTCTAGATTATTGCAAATTTAGTTAGAATGTACACCTCGTGAAATCATACTGTGAGATTTGCGTTCAGATGAACTTGACAAGAAAGGGTATTTCAAAAGTGCGAGTGAATAATATTGGAAAGAACTGGAGAAACTGGCACATACTGGCTACAGTGGGTTCAGAAGAAAAGGTCAGAATAGCAAAGTCTTCGTCTTTCAGGGATTTTCAAAAACCATTCGTGTGAAACGTGATCCTTCTTGATGACCACTACCACCATTAAATCACCTGCCACATAAATGGCAGCATGAATGAAAGAAAAGTAGAAAATATTGAAACAGACAGAAAGGAGCGAAAATAGATAAACGGATTCGTTCGTAGTGTGGTAATTCAATTTACTGTCAGTGTGTGGTCGTTGTAGAGGAAATCGCACAAATCTACTTACAAGAAGATCCGTTGATAAAGTATAAAGGGAAACGCTACTTTCGTGAAAGGAAAAACGGAAATTGAGGAAACCTAATAATCAAAGTGCACGCAAAATTATAGTGGTAAAATTTTCTTCACAAGAAAAGAGTATTATTCATACATGAAAATTAGATTTAGGTACATATGTAGGTTGTTTTCATTATATCCCTTCATTTTCATTTTAACCTTTAATATCTTATTACATGAGTATGGTAATACAAGTAAAAGTAGTTTTTAATAAAAAATCGCAATGCACTGTTTAGAAAGGCAAATAAACTTGGAAAGATCAAAATGAAACTTGTTCACTTGTTTGCTTGAGCATCCTTCTGAATAAACACACAAACAATCGTGATATGTATTATTATTTGAGCATCATGGAAATAATTTTGAAAACTTTTTCATCTGGATTAGCTACTTGGCCATTTTCGCACTATTTTGCCAGCTGGGCAAATACCTAATATATATTCAAGGAAAGTAGGAAACTAATAAAATAAAAGACAAAAGTTAATTCCAGTCAAGTCACATCTTCCTACAAACACATTATTAGGTAAGGTACGCCTAAACTCTATACACAGCACAGCTTCTTTTATACTGCGTTGTACGAGCTGATGTAGTAATAGCAAAACTTAAAATAATCATACAACAATGATGCAAAAATATACCAAAACGTTAGTTCGGACTTTTCAGAGGCTATACCTACCTGCCTGCCTTTCTCTTGGTTTCAACGGAAATGTTTCTCAATAAAACTACTTGCTATTAGATTGCAAATCCCTATAGCCTTTCCTCTTTCACTTTCATTGTGAAATTTTGCATGCTCTGCCATATGCATACATGACCATACTTGTAGTGTGTAGTAATATTATGTTCATGTACTTCTCGAGTTTGAGTTCAACTTCAACAAAAAAAAACTAAATTCAAAACTAGTAAGTAGAAAAGTACGAAGACGGCGACGGCGAGGAATAAGGAAAAAGAAAGTTTTGGAACGCAACGTCAAAAAATAATACAAAAACAGGAGGACCTCCTTAAAACTCGAACAGAAAAGAGGATTTTCTTTGGACTACGTACTCAAGATTGTGTGCAACTTCAAACGATGTTGCTACACAGACTTTTCTAACAATAATATTTCAAATAGAAGCCTACCAAAATGAGACAATTTTAACACCACGTACTACGCTCAAATAAGCGTGTTTTATATCATATGAATTACTACCAGATTTGCTAGAAAAGCGGGAGAACAACTAGTATGAAGAAAACCAAGACACAAATAACATTACAACATTTCACCTATAGTCTCAACATAAATTAAATGAAATACTCCGAACTGGTAGTTTTTAGAGAAAACGCAACTACACATTTGATGAAGATGACGGTGGTTGCTGGTTATGTATGCTTAATGGGGGAAATGCGAGTGAATTTTTGCGACAAAGCTTGTGTAGAATTTCAAATGATTATATAATCGACCCAAAAAGAAAATGATCAAATGAGCGCATATTTTAACATAAAATTGAATTTAAAAAGTAGGGATAATGATGAACATTTTTTTAGAAAAGGGAACTTTAGTACTTGAAAGTGTAATATTAGCACACATCATTAAATGGAGGAGAAAATCGTTTTCATCATCAAGCTGGTATACAGAAATGGGTTTCATTCGAAACTGAAATATTACAAAAAAATCTTGTGTTTACGATGTTGTTTTAGGTTCTTATTACACTTGTGCCGCAGTTCCATTTGCCGTTGGCAATGCTTGTATTCTTTTTTTATCTAATGGGTAAGTAAATACACCTCAAATTCAGAAGATAGAATTACCTTGCGCTACTAAAGTTGGTAGCTAATGAAGTGCCAGTGTGAAAAACCATTCAAGTGTAAAAATTATTTCCCGTTCCTGTGAAAATTTATACCATTTAATGCCATCATCAGACCAATGCATGTTAACTGATAGCTCACAACAGCATATGCCTCCTGATATGGCCATGGTAAGGATAGAGAAATATATATGTGTACGAAGTTATTTAATTTAGATTTTAGACATTGACAACTCGATATAATAGACAACCACCAAGGATTTTATTCCGATTTTAAAATCTGTACGTAAAACTGGTGCTTCGTCTTAGAAATGTTTATAAAGTGGAATAAAAATCTATTCCAAAACGGCAAATGTGTACTACTATTTAAATTGAAAGTTCAAATACTTTTAATGTAAGATTCAAGTTCAAATGAAGTTCAAAACTTCGTAGCTTTAGAGCATTTCTAAGATACTTTATTAATTTCTCAGGAACGGTAGTACGTTGACAAAATATTACACTCGTAGCACAAATTGGCCAGCTTCAAGTTGCAAAAATCCCTTATAAGCTGGTAGTAAAGCGTTCAGGTAGCACTCTTCTTTTACTTCTGATATTAATGCTCATCGTCATCATCCTCATTCCACTTGAGAATTTTCTAACAGAAAAAAGTAAATGGAATGGGTAACGATGAAAATGGCATTCCATTTCAAAAAGGCTTTTTTTAAAGTACGTGAGGTAACGTGATAATCCAAGCACTTTATTTTATTATTTCTATCATTCATTTATTCGTTCGAGCAATTTATGTAATACGAAATTAAGTCTTCGTATTTCATGCTAAAATGTTCTAATTATTGTAAGAAAAATCCTTGAATTAGTTTATTGGTGTATATATGTTTGATGTTGCTACATGATGTACTTATGAACTGGCGCAATCAAACTACACATGTATTATGTGGATGTTAGACGAAGGACACTACAAAATTGAAATATGCATTAAATTGCGTGGAAGAGGGATTTTGCGTTTCGTTATTCTCCAAACAGCCAATTATATGTTTTCGTTGTATATAAGCAGATTGTGCATTAAAGGCACAGAATTTATTTTAGCCTTTTAGCAATCTTTACATGTACTATAAGTAGATACACGTGCAGGATTCCAAAACTTATCCATTTTTCAGCTCTGTATGAGCCAAAGACAAACTTGGCTTTTTTACAAAATTGGATTAAAATAGCATTTGGCACATAAAATACTGAGAAAAATATCAACAACGATTTCCATTATATTTTTATACACCACTACACAGAGATGGATGGACGGGGGTACTAGCAAAACTCATTATTATAGACCATTTTTAGATCAACGTGGAGTCTAGTGTTCCTAAACTGATGTACCAAACTTAACTAGGTATGTAACTTTACTTCACATTTTTTGCCATGCAAAATATATTAGCGTAAAAGAATCCGGAAGTTGCTGATTTTTTTTCCTTATTCTTTATCTCATGCATTGCGCGCATAATTCATGACTTCATGACAATTAACTCTTCAACTCCGATTTATTTCGATTCTTAACACGGGAAAAAGCATAAAAACAATTTCCAATCAACCCTATTTTTTTACTAAGAGGAAGCCTGAGTAGTAATTTAAAAATAAACAAATGGCTTTCCTTCTCAACCTTTATGTTTCTAGAACTCAAATGGTCCTTTCTGTGCTGCACAATATCATGAATTACATCATTAAACCGCACACAATTTGAAATATGGCACATTAGCACAGCCAGACAAAATGAACCATGTCTGCAGTTTATCAACACAATTATTAAGATGATTAATAATTGCAAAAAACTTTGCATTTTTTGGTGGGCAGAATTATGTACAAATAAAAAACATCGTACAAATAAGTGCACACGTTACTAAAAAAAATATTCAACTACGGTTTTGTTGTTTGAATAATCAATGAGATATATTACATTAAAACAATGTTTAACTGGGTCAATGAAAATAATGAATCATTCAAACTGTCTCTTTTGTTTCTTTAGATAAGCCTAAATTTCCCAAAGGGTAAATGAATACAATAGCCCCATTCATTAGAAAAATCATATGAAAACACATCCTCTTATACATTATCATCCAATTATTGCATTCCATTTCATACAATAAAGGATGCACGAAAATGAAGGAGACATTTTTCAAAGTTTATTTACTTATAACCAGAAATAGTATTTAACTAACC
>JAQFZH010003104.1:0-14624 GCA_034695485.1 Entomobrya nivalis | reverse complement strand
TATTAAAAACTTTCGCTTCATGCAGTTTAGTGCTGAGAAACTGTGCTTTGTGAAGTTAGATGTTGTAAGAACGAGTAGATTTTTGTTCCTTTCAAAAAAGGTATCGAAGCTTATCGAAACCAAACTTTAGTTCATATTACAGGTAGACAGCTATATTATACATACATAGTTTCTGTAGAGCTCACCGCAAACCGCAAAGATTCCCAGTCACCAGTGCAGTAAAATATTCACGTGAGTTAGCAGTAAAGTAATAAGTGTATTTTCTAGAAGAAAAAAAAACTCATACTTAATACACGTTTTTGACTGACTATAAAGCTATGATGAAGCAAAGAGGCCAGAGAAGTGAAAGGGCCAGGGCTCGCATTGAATTTTGCCATAACAAGAGAGGGGGAGGATTCCGGAGAAAAAAGAATTGTGAGTTCCTTGGTTCCGCTGATATCACAACCCGAGACGAGTCTGGAGGATATACCTTGCATTCACGGACTTTATTACGAAATAAGCATACACGACATTACGGAGACCCCGATTTCGCCGGTACATTGATATAAAAATATTCTTTACGCAAAAAAACCGCCGGAGACAGACAGTTTGTCAAGCTTGGTTCCCGTTAAATTTAACAACTGACGCATAACAAGACTGAGATGTCAGTATTTTTACTCTATCCAAACGATTTTCGTTCGCTCTCGCACTTGTGTACAATACAAGTACAAAAAAATCATATCGCCACCAGAGTTGTGATTGGATATTTTATTTTTCAAATGGCGAAAATCAACTTTCTCTTTTTATCATGATTAGCATATTAACAGCATGATGTCATAATGTATATTTGAAATACAATATGAAATTTCAAACTAGTACTAATTATTATTTCTAAATTTAGCCAGTCATCTCTCAAAAATTCATAAACTAATTATTATTCATAAAACTTCAAGCAAAAAAAGGCTTTCAAAATGAAAGAGTGTGTTATATTTCACAAAAAAAAAACTTAAAAAACTACTTGTACTGTACGTTATCGCCTTTTCAGACTGAGAAAGATGTTGTTGACATTGTGTAAACATTTTGGTAAAAAGTAAAATGTTATGTTTAGACAAGTTGTGTTGCTGCTGTGTGCTCAAATGTTTCTTGGTGGTCGCTCCTGCTGCTGTGTGCTTGTTCTTTATAAAGATAAAGATAGTCTTATTATCTTCAACGTGTGAGTCACTTAGTTAATACTACTCACTGACTGATAGATGGTTGTCTTATTTGGTATGACGATACTCATCGAAATTGCCAATTGCGTTTTACTTTCTGTAGATACGGGTCAAGTGGATGGTTGTGGGTTACAATGTGGTAGATCTTATCTTTACAATCACAGTAAACTTTTTTCTTCTACTTTGTAAAGAATGTATGAAGATTTTGTGGAAAAGCTGCAGACATATTTGTAATTTTCACGGTGGCAAGTCACTGGGGATAGGTCTGGTTTCACCAAAATGCAGCATTTAATTTGTAGTTTAAGTTTTGGTATGCATTATATGCATCCTTCGTTTCATGATCATCGTTTTTTTAAGTTGTGTGTAGAATTTATATATGTATGTATGTATAGCACATGAAGTTCGCATGTGTATGAATAAAGGGTGGTAAAAGTCAAAACATTTAACGGACTTACTAGAATCCCCATTAGTTTTAACATGAATGACAAACCAAACAGCAAGTGAGACAATTTGCTAAAACGTTGAAAAGTAGGTTTTCTCATTGAAAGATATTTTGAAGCGAAAATGAAAACATATGGACGAGCTGAAATATGATAGCTACTGGCACATCACAACAAAATAAATGAATAGCGTCTTTCATGATTTTCAACTCAAAAGAATAATGACGATGGCGATGGCACAAAACATTCACACAAGCTCGCGTAGCTCACATCATCATCATTATACATTATACTTTAAACAAATTTGTTGTGGGCTTATTATTTTCCCCAAACAACGCAGATGGTGCAGATCTTTTAAATCTGCAAATAAAAATTTGTTTGCTGATTTCCAAGTTTTTACATGGCTGGGACGAAGAAATTCATAGAACACAACATGCGATGATTTTGTTTTCTGTTTTATTATCATTTATGATATCATTGTTAATGCATCAGAGTCACATAAGGTTACTGAATCTCGATTTGGTTTGGTTTAATTATTTTTTCCTTATCTAAGCTTGCCGACAAGTTCTTATCTTAGCGCAGATACTAGTATATTTATCAAAATCATAGAGTTTTCAAGGAAAGAAATAAGAATTGAGCTACCACACACATAATAATTTTTTAGTACTTGTCATTGTGGTTGTGGTATTTCGCTAAGGATAGTCAAAGTGTTTTGAAAATATATCATACTAAATATAAAGAAACATAATACACACATAGACGTCCTGTTTCGTTTTTATTAATGGAAACAATTTTGCATAACTGACAGCTTAGTAGGAAATAAAGTTTTCAGTGTTAAAGTATTTCAATTTCAACAAGGGAAAGTTGTGATTGAATTTAACAGACTAAACTGGGATTTTAATTAATATATTGCATGGCTTTTAGTCTGTTGAGTATTGACTTGAATGGTTGATTTATAGCATTTAGCATGCGTGCATTGCATTGTTTGAAGTTGCTTTTGATCATGATGACAAACTGACTTTATTTATGATGGAGGAAGGTAGAGTTGTTTTTTTCGTAAAAATTTATCTGAAAATGACTCTTATTTTTTATTTAATGCAATAAATTAAAGTGTGCTGCCATCGGCTCCCTAATAAATGCCTGACGGTTCGAATTCCACTCTAAATCATAACTTGACTTGATTTTTCTCTTTTCAGGTGAAGATGGGGACCTGCTACCGTCTGCGCCACCGATGGAAATACTAGACAGGGTGGTAGGATACGAAGATCTTTCCTTTGATGCTGGTAATTTTTTTTAAAGCAGTACAATTTGCATCGAAGTAATAAAGTTATTTTGGGGAGTATATGTTACAAACAATAAAAACGCACTTCCACTCAAACCCTAACACTCGCACTAACACAATCCCCGTGTTATTATCATCATTAGCGTTCATCCGTGCGGTAACTGAGCATATAATTTGGTTTGGTAATACTGATGGTAATGGCATGGAATGGAAACAGTCATTTCGGATTTTCCTACTCCTCAAATATTTCATTTACACATCGTTTCATGTCAGTTTTCCAAGTCTCCCTAACAGAACATAAATACATTATGCAAAGTGACTTCCGTCTCGTTCGTTGTCATTAGATATTCTGTTTTTATGAGGTAGTTGAAAAACACCAAGATGTAAAGTAATACCAGTATAACATGCTCATCTAAACTTATAAATGAAGCGAAAGCAGTATTTTGCTATTACTGTCACATCTACGTGTCAGAACGTAAAGCTGAATTGTAATTTAGAAAAAAAAGAAGATTACTAAGCAATCGGATATTTGAATTCTCAAATCTAGACACGAGGTCGTAAAACTGGAATATAGTTGTCTCAGTTTTTTCTTGACACCAATTTCCCGCATCTTAAACATATTTTCAGCAATAATTTGTTCCATGAGTATATCTTGAAATTATTGTTGTCCATCTCTTAACCACATCGCCGAAATCTAAATATTTAAATCTAAAAAAATTGAACAATGGATTTTCTTCGATGATTAAAACGAATTTGAATAGACGGACAGACGGACACAGGCTAACTCAAACACTTGTATTAAATATTACTCGGTTATAACCAAGCAATAACAATGTGTGGTTGTTCTTGTAGAACTATTAAAGAGGCGATATGAAAGAAAATAGCATAAAAGAGCTGATATACAAGAAAAGAAATTATACCACTGCCAAGCGGTTTGGCATTCATTCGCCATAATAAAACATTTTCCCTTTTCTTCCCATGACATTTAGTAAAAAACGAGTGCCCAAAAGAACTTTAGTACTTCTTTTACCAAATTCGGGTATCGATCCTAAAAAAAATCAAAGATGAATGGAGGATGCAATATATTTAATACATACATATGAAAGAGGTCAGTCAGGCCGCCGAAAAATTACACACCAATTGATCCGCAATGCAGACTAAGCAAAAAATGAGGATAGGACCATGGATACATCTGTAAGGATTCGGTAATATATTTTAGTTTATTGCATCCTAGCAAAGTCCAAAGAACACAAAAAATGAGCAACCACAACAAATTTCGTTATTTTTTCCTGACATCCCATAACTTTTCCGATCTTATCTATTATTATTTTCTGCAAACTATGGCCACTCCGAAATGAGTAGAGGCGATGGTGGCGTGCTCATTTCCTTTTCCGTAAGTAGAATGTCGGATGGAGACTGAATACCTAAGTTATCCACATTTATGAGTCAAATCAATCGTAGTATTAAACATACTCTTATAGACACACATTATTCTAAGACCCCACAAAATGTATAAAATAAGGTATCCTATCATAGATCATCACAACAAATTCATTTTCATTCATGCCAAGCCGACATTTTATGTTCCTACTCACAACTAGCAGATATGCATAGATGATAAATGGAATAACCACATAGAATAGCGAAATATAAGACGACATTTTTATTTACCACACACTATTATAATAAATCCATGAATATGATGGTAAAAAATGAAATGAAATAAAATATTGTTACTAAAATTGAACGGAATACTTCATTATGTAGTTGAAACAACAAAAATTCTAAATGATGACAACAGAAAGAAGTGAACAACAAAGTTTTTCAAATAAATAATAGAAACCGTATTTATTGTTATTACTCGTGCAAAAGGCTTCACATAACCAGGGGTCAAAAGGAATGGTACATCTAAAATTGGAAATATATCTATCAATCTATCATGCCATGATATTTCTGTGCATCCCTAAACAGTTCAGTTACTATATAAGCATCGTATCGTAAGATGTAATACGAGGCCTTAATGATAACATTGAGAATTACGATTTTGAACTTCAGTCTTGATTGTTCGATTGTGGGTCATTCGATTGCGCTGATTAAAAGTATTATATATCTTAAAATAACGTTTCTTGCTTGGGATAGCATTTGTAAATTTGGCTTATCAACATCGTAAATTACCTTTAAATAAGATTTTAACACGAGTTTATATGATGGACAAACAGACGAGCAAGCATGGGTGCTGATTCGGATTTTCTCTCTTAACCCCCATGATTTTGCAAGTGAATATTACTAAATTAGTGAATAGGTAGTCTCGGTATGGAATGATCAAAGTCTTCAGACTTAAGTTCTAGGCTTTTGGCTATGATAAAACCCGTATATGTGTACATTGCGAAGCAGATTTCGCCATTCCTGTAACATTCAGTTGCATCCAATTTATAGTTCAGTTTGCGAAAATTCCAGGAACATAAAAGATGGTAGTGTACACAAAAAAACCCTAGCCATCCGCAATATTTCACCATATGAAGTTTACTATTTATATTCTTTTATGATCCAAACTCAAATATTCTAGTGTGCGTGCCACCACCTGAGCCATGCATAGGAGATTTCGGTATACTGGATCCAGAGCAACAGATGTTGGGCACATGGGCTCCATATCCTGAGTACAGCTTACGTACTATGATTCCACATTCATGTCAAGTAAGGATAAACAAATAAAATTTGAATCATTTGATTTTATCTGTACGACACCGCTGCTATATAATACTTATTATATTACATCATTCCTGTTTTGACAAACTGTCTTTGCATTTATAAATATTGTCGGAACCGAAAATTACATTATGAGAAACAAAAATTTAGTTCAAATTGTGACACCATGATAAACGATAATTGTCTTCCCGATTTTTTAAATTGCCATGCATACAAAATATGAGACAAAAACTGTCAAAGTTCTAGATCTGTTGTGCTCTACATTTCTACCATGTATTATTTCAGGTTAGTGAGGCAGCAGCTCGTTCAGCTCTTATGGCTTATGTTAAGCATCATTGCTGTTGGGGTGTTGGGGCAGCTCGGAACATGTCAGTCACCTCCATACGCCAAAACTGTGCCTACCATGTAAGAAGAAACTTTATTCATTTTTTGTGCTTATTTTTGATGGAACACTTTTATTTCTTTTATATTACGCATACAGTTCGGGTATTTTCGATTTAAAAAATTCTGGCTGTAACAGTGAAAGTTTTTCTCAAACATTCTTTAGTATGTTCTTCAAACGTTCACGGAAAAACGGGAAGCTCGTTGGGCTTGGGCACCACATGTGGGAGGAGACGCGGATGGTCCTGACCAAGGTGCTGCCCCATCTCCGTGGGATCTACCAGCCTCTCCTACAAAACCCTTTCATTCGGAAGTGAAAGTTATTGAGGTAAAATTTATTCAATAAACTCAAAATAATAATGGAAGATAATTTATTGCATAAAAGAGTCAAATGTTATATTTTTACGAAAGTAGACTTTAGACTTTAAGTAGATTCGACGCAAATGATACAGGATCTATATAATTTCGTTGCTAGATAAACACATATTAGTATTCTGTGCCATGTGCATGCTCAAAATTATGTTCATTTATCGGCAAAAAAAGAAGGAAAAATTCTCTTTTCCCCTCTAAAATATCTAACTAACAATCTAACGTTTATGGGGGTTCAGGGTGCACAAAATCCATATTAATAAATATTATTTAGAAATGTAATGGGTAACTGCGTGCGAACCCTGTTACACTCAAGTTGATCATTTAAATCAACCATTTGAACGATCGAGTTTTTATCGTAAACTTCAAAGATTTGGCCTCCCGTGCCATTTTTTCTGTAACTTAGTATTTCTAATTGAGCGTCGGATTCGGAAACATGATGTACGGACTATATACGTACAAACAGAGCATCCTTATTCACTTGCATTCAAAAACTTCATAAACATACTGATACATGATATTTTTGTTGGTAGGTTCCCCATACAGCTTCAGTAAAACCATGTCATAGATGTCGAGGTAAGATGACTAAACTTTCATTTGCTCGAAGATATTAATGTGTAACTAGTAGATGCATAATTTTTTACATAATTTTCTTATACTTTCACAAACAGGTAGTGGAACGATGGCTTGTCCCAGTTGCCACGGCAAGGGATTTACAAGATGCTTGGCTTGTCAAGGGGAGGGCTGGGGCCTGGGGTCAGAATCTCGAGAGAGATGTATAGTTTGCGGTAGTGGATCATATGGACATGGTCGACAAGACTGCAACCGATGTGGTGCTAAGGGACGAGTGGCATGTCCTGTCTGCGATTCATATGGACAACTAAAGTGTTTCATTCAGTTAACGGTGTCATGGTACGAGCTTACTGTTAGTCTTACGTTTATACTCATGTTCATCCGCTGCCAGTTCTCAAGGACTTGGCCTTTTTATTTATCGTATGCTAAAAATTGCTTAACTCAGCATTTTTCTCATTTGGGAATCAAATATAGGAAAGTGAATGTAGGTGAGTACATCACTGGTGGAGATGATGTCCCCCATGACTTACTGCGGCAAGCAGACGGACAGATAGGGATTGAGGAGACCGGAATTCGTGTAGCGCCACTTCCTTCGGATATTGTATCTGATGAAACGCTAGCAATGGCTTCAGCTCAGCTAATCAGTGAACACTTGCAGATTTCTTCAAATGCCCTTCTTCTTGCCCAGGTTCGTATTTTTTCCCCGAAAACACGGGAAACATTTATGTACGTCGGTAAACATAAGGGATTTAAACCAAAATATTTTTTAAAATTATTTTGCAGCGTCATCAAGTTCGTGTTGTTCCAATTACTACACTGGAATATCGATGGAAAAATTTTGACGGCACGTATTACATTTATGGACTCGATAAAAGAGTGCATGCTCCAGACTACCCTCAAACATGTTGCTGTGGCTGTGTTATATTGTAGTTTTCAACGTTCCATCACGCACAAGAGAATCAAGAAAGCTTTGCTTTTTTTGTGTCACCATTGTTGCTACATTTACTCAGCGTTGAGGCTAATATATGGATAATTAATATGATCGTTATGTATGACGCACTTTAGTTTGGAGTTGGGTATAGTGTTACAAAGAAGTATATATGTGTATGTATATGAGAGTTAAATGTACAATAATTGTAGGCTCAAATACTTCCGCGGTTATAAACTGTTTACTTATTTATTTTTATTTATTTATTTATCACTTGAGCTAAAACTTCTAACTTGCTCTGCTCTGTCTCTCAAAACAGTATTTAAACTTTATGTATTTTTTGGTTCGTATTTATAAATATTTAGCACACGCAACACACGGGCTTAAAACCAATATTATTGTACTACATTTAGGAAAACAATGCTCTGAATAATACAAGGCAGCAATATTTAAAGTCATTAGTTCTCTATCTACCTACACAGGCAATCTATTAAAATATAAATT
Organism: Entomobrya nivalis; assembly: GCA_034695485.1. NCBI lineage: Eukaryota > Metazoa > Arthropoda > Collembola > Entomobryomorpha > Entomobryidae > Entomobrya > Entomobrya nivalis. Next base: position 6,251 of record JAQFZH010003104.1, on the reverse strand, counting down.
AATCCCTATTTATGATGCTCTAAGAACTGGACAAGAGTATATTGGTTGTCCTTTAAGATATTTATAATTTATTTTCAAATGAAACGTGCTTTCGTGTAAATAATTGTATTTATATGGGTAAACAAGTAGCTTGAAATATGTACACAACAACAAACAATGCAGCAATAATATAAAATAAGTTGCGTACATCGCATGATAAATGTAAGCACTATAATGTTGTCTAGTTTGTATGGTTTAGAAAATGTTTATTTTCATACGAAACGAAAGATGAAAGATGACCTTTTTATTATTGTGAATTACACATTGTATTGGATTAGTTATAAATGCAAATACGAAAAGTGCCAATTAAACTATAAGATGTACATACTGTATGCAGTCACCCTTGACGGTAGTAAATGAAGTAAGTTAGTGCATTAATATTGGCAGTGTATATTATTGACATTATAAAATTTTCAGTGATATTTAAAACATAGCCGATAAAAGACGAAAAAATGTTAAGCGCCTAAATGCACGTGCTATTGCACCTTGCACCGTAATCTATAGACGTTTTTGTTATCAAATAAATGTTCTGTAGTCGATGTTGAAAATATAGCATTTTTTATTTCAAAGTAATTAAAACCATCAGCATTATGTGTATATTATACACATTTTTCCTGTTCATACTGAGAAATCCACACTCAATGGTTACCCAATAATTGTTCTTCAGTGTAACAATAATTTATTAAACGCTAAATTCATTCATCGACATGTGCTAAAGTACACCTATTCCGTTGAAATAATTTTCATTAAACTATAAAAAATAATGTGTGGACCAAAACTTTATATTTCAGCATTCCGGAATTCAACAGAGAACGAAATTATTGGCTACCGGAGCATAAAGAATTTCAATGCCATGCGAAACATTAAGTAGTAAATATCACCGTTATCTACTGCACCTTAACTAAAGAAATGAAGTATAGTGATACATTCATTAAAATCGCTTCTACGGGTAAGCAATTGACATACTTGTCTGAGCTGTTAGTATTAAGCTTTAACATAATAATAAGGATTTAAGAAGTCACCATTTAACTGTCATCAATGCAAGCTTTGATATTTCATGGCCAACTATTAAATATACAAAGCAATATTTATGGTATATAGTATATACAAGTATTGGTGTTAAGCAATCAACTGTCGCTATTCTTCCATGGAACCATAATTACCCACCTGTATGGATAGAAAAACAAATGCACATACCTACATACATGCAAACTATTTCTGCAGCCACAAGGTTCTTCAAATATAATTGATGGCACATAGGTAGGTATGGATGCATATAATATTGTGCAATCACAGTAATAATTATTTTACATTCTAATGCTGTACATTATGAAAAGGTTTGGTGGAGGCAGTAAAAATGAGTTTTTAATTGACATTAAATTTTACATGAATAATGCAATTAACTACAGAAAGTCGTAAACTGAAACATAAAATAGGTAAAACTATTTCATTTTCATGGTCAAGTACAAGCTTCACGCACTACACATACAAACAGCGAAATTATATGTAAAGTAAGTCATTTTGTCACTACACTTGGTTTGGAGGGAGCTCAAGTTGCTTAATTTACAAGACGTTTCAACTTTCATTCACTTCGAATGCATAAAGAAAGGTGTGCAGTCTGCTTTTAGGAAAAACTACCTCAATCCAAATAAACCAATAAAATAAAACTCAATCTAGTTAATATGGGAATGGATTAATATCCGGGGTTGATAACTGAGGATTTTTGGAGTCTGGAAAGAATGCGTAAGTATAATTATAAACGTATCCATTATTCAAATGATTTCTGGTTATAGTGAACTAATTTAAGTTAAACTGGAGTCGTTCTAAAATACTTATCAGGATTCATTCATTCGTTCATTCATTCATTCAGTATAGATTTCCATGCATCAAAAATACAAATTAGCTACTCCGTCAGCAACGTATTTTTTATGTATTTGTTAAGGGAAGTGATTAGAGTATAACAATACCTACGTAAAACGTCTCTATGCTAATATTTGTACACATAAGTACGATATAAAACGGTTGAAGGTATTATTTGAGTGGGATTTTTACTACAACGACATCCGTCTTCTACTCAAATTTCTCTGCTACCCTTCTTTAGGATGATTAGAGATCTTTTCTTGTCGTATTTCAGCTCAACATGAAATGTGTATCTATACAGCAAAGATTGTAATGCACAATTTACAATCTTAGAATTTGAATGCCAGCGATTTCAGTTTTCAGTCTTGATAATTTCCTGCTTCCACTGTAACATTTGTAACATTGGCATTACTGTGTACTGATATCCAATTTCGGACAGGCAGGTGAGGTGAGGCAGGAAAGTTACATGCATCATGCATTCATACATAAGTACAGTTGTAGTATACTCATGGATTGGTGTTGCTGGTTGCTGTCTGAAGGTATGTATGGTAGGCTAGACTATTTTACCAGGAAACTTACACAACCAATCAATCACTCGGTTCTACTAAATGTCCTCGCTTTTTAAGCATTCTATAAAAGTGACAAACTAAATGGTTCTTTGAAGAAAAATCCATTACACGCGCCTTACCTTCCATTGTTAAACTAAATAATAATTGTTTTTCTGAATTGAATTTATGTATGTACCTAAATTTTCATCGCACTATGAATACTATGAATTGCAATAGGTCAAAATGGTTTAATATACGTGTCGGCTCATCAGTAGTGCAGCAAAAATTAAATTATCGAGTTGGTAAAATCGCTTGTTGCACCCGTAGCGGTAAAACCTTAACTTAATTTGTTACAAATTACTGCGGCGACAAGCTGATTTCCTTTTTGATTGATAAGTGTAAGTATTTAGTTTTGTAATAGAAAAGGATATTCATGTCTCCCATTTCCCAAATGCATACATAGCTACTGTTGAAGTTGGTCATAATAGTAAATATTTCGTTAATACTATCGACGTCAATGGGAGCTAACTCTGATTTTCGTAATTGGATTAACGATGAAGGTATTCGTTCATTTTTTCCATATATTTAGTTACCATGTGATCAAATCAAACTACTGCAGTATGTGTTTTTAAATTGCACAACCTCGAAACTTAAATGTAAAAAATTGTTTATGCAATTTTTAATTTCTCGGTTTATTACTCAAATTGCTTTGCATCGTTCTTGACACATTAATAAAATCAATGCCACAATCACACATCAATTTATTGACTGTTGTTGAGCAAAAAAGCAAAAGGTTGGATGCCTGGAATGGAAACTGTACTAAATAAAAAAATATTAATTCAATGGTGATTGATTATTACGAAATTATTACCTTGAGCGGAAACAAAAATCAAAGAAAAATACAATGGTTCAATACTGCGTACTTGTACCTCTCTCGTTGTAGCACTGCACCTGAGATTCAAGGTCTTTTACAACATGATCAACTCCGTTCATTTTACTTTTGCTCAGAATGGGTCTTTCTAAGAATACTCGACAGGAAGGTAAAAGTATATCTATTTGTGTGCGCTCTAGAGTCTAATCGCCACAACCGATTTACATGAAACGCATGAATTTACAATCGCATACGTTGTAATATGTGACATAAGAGGAACCCAATAGATTCTTGGCAAAAAGGGTTTACCCAGGTAAAAGTTAGGCCAAAGGCAATTGTATATGAACTCAAATTTGGTAAAATGAAAGTCCATAGCACATGTAATGAAACATTTGTTCACAAAGTAGCAAAGTACCATTTTTTATGCATGGAAAGTTTCCGAGAACTTAAAGTATCAATACTGCAATATTGTATCCTGTCTAAACTCTAAACGGTATAATGGATTTCAAATGTGCAATAATGTGCAATCCTAAAAGTAATCAAATAATTACCAGCTTTGATTATTATGCATATTCAAAAAGGTTAAAATGTTAACCTGTCAATTTTTTTTTAAATATTGAACTGAACATGTGTGCATCTCAGCATAATTTTGTTTTCCTATAATATTTTAAGACTTCAGCTTTACTATTGTTAGTGTAAAAAGGATAAGAACCGAGAAATCGTTGTTTTTTATGCGCTGAAATAAACATTGCATTTTATTCAACCGAATAATCGCCAGAGCTGTTAGCTGTGATATTGTTTTACACTGGAGCTTCGCTACTATACTACAGGATATATCTTGTTTTTTGTATAACATCGAATTCTAGGGAAAAACCATTTTTAGACCCTCGTCGCAGCTAGTTGATGATTTGTAGTAAAAATAAAATATATTTTTGGTTGTATCATTTTAAAGTTATTTTTGAACTGAATAGATATGAATTTTGTAAGATATCCTAGTATTTAAATCAATTTTTTAAAGGTTATTTGGTAAAAAGTTTAATCTATCCACGGGACTTTTAATTTAATCAAAGATTAGTACTTCCTTTCCCTTTATACTATTTCTTGTACGAGTTCACTCCTTCATTTGAATATACAACAAAACGTCATTCAACGATGATAGCGTTATCCAAATTCATGTACATAAGTCAATGAAACAAGGAGTATTAGGAATCTTGCAGCGTTTATCATCGGTTACATACATGCGTATAAATTTATATTGATTCTACTTCTTTGCATGAAAGGATCACAGGATCAGATTACTCCAAACTCGGTTTAGGTACTAACTGTAGAATTCAGTGTTCCATTCTGTGAACTAGCGGCATCATCCTCTTTAAAAAAATTAAAAAGTTTTGAAATTATCTTTTAAATGCATTGAGATATTTAATACTTTTAAAAATGTACATTAAGTATACTCAATTGAAAGTTTTTTATTTACATATTTTTCTCAGTTAATTTTGACAACGTTTGAAGTGGATTTGACTTTTTACACGTGACTTTGGATTTTATATTCATTCATTAATTTGTAAGTTAGTGCTTTGTGGCACGATTGATAGTTTCTAAGGTAACTTTTCATAGTCTTGAATTACCCCTACAACTCTTTTAAAATACTTCATGGATAAAAATAAATAGTTTGCTATAAAAACTCGAATTTTCAGTACATCATTAATATACATACCCACCGTTATCCAAGATGGAGAGCATGGAACACAAAATGAGGGGTCAGAGTAAAAAAGTTACTGCCAAAACTATCAGTTCTAGTTCTTCGTCACCTTCTTCTTCAACTTCTTCAACTGATAGAAGTGAAGTTGTAAAATGCCCTCGGTCGCCACTCTTGCCACCTCCTAACCCACAAAGAGTATTTCCAGACATCGCAATAAGAAATGGAGAGCAGATTCAGAATCAACAAACTTTACCACTTGCAATGATTGGTAACTCAAATGATGAAGCGCTGATTCAAGCGAAAACTTTGCACGGTGGTAGCAGCAGTGCCACTCCAAGCAGTACAAAGAACAGTCCGTATAAATCAAGTGACGAAGAGAGTGAGGAAATACTTGTGCTGGAGGAATACATAGAAAACGGAATTCTTGACATTGAAATTTGTGAACAGGATGAACAAATTGATTGCTCATTTAGCATATGTAAGTCATTCAAATACTCATAATAAATTGTCTGTTTGCTTGAAGTTAATTCCTTAATTTTATGTTCACCAAATTCTGCCATTCTGCATTTGATTACAAAAGAGTGAAAGAGAAAGTAAGGCAGAGTGTTAGCTTAAGTGTTGAGAGACCGATATTATGTTGCGTTGAATGTATTTAAACGTTGCAAAGAAGGAAACAAAGTATAAGCCGTAAATTTTTACTGCCATCTACACTACGTTAGGTGACGAAAGTTCATTACGAGAAACGTTCGCAATGAAATCGGTTATACATAAAGTTGTATAGATGGACCCTTCTGCACCACTTGAAATCGCTCACTACTTACGTGTATCCTCCTGAAATTCACTTGTTAAATTATCATATATGTATGTATGTAGTGAATTAGGAAAAGTTAAGTCACAAGTCTAGAATATAAACCCTAATCGCCTGCATTGAACACTATCCTCTTTCTTCTTAACCCTTCAAACTTTTCAATTAGATTTCATATTGAATTTGTCCCCTTATTTTGAACTAAAAATGTTGTTTTCACCAAACTATTTCGTAATCTTAGAAATAAAATATTTTTGGAAACTAAGAAATTCTTTTCGGTGCACTTTCGTAATATGGGAAATTTGAAAAAAGTGAAATTAGATCACTATCGAAGAGTTATTAAATATCTCTTTCATGACATCTTCTGCCTTGCGTCAGGTACCTTACTCGTAGATTCGGTGGCTATATTTGCTATAAATCGTAATTATT
>JAQFZH010003103.1:0-14629 GCA_034695485.1 Entomobrya nivalis | reverse complement strand
ATTGGGCCATTGTGCACTTAAATATAATTAAAACCAATCAGTTAAATTAATTAATTTTTTACGTGTCTATATAGACATGCTACGTGTCTATATAAACACGTAGCGTGTCTATATAGAGGCCATTTTTCACGTGTCTATATAGACACGTGGTACTGGACTGATAAGTATGAATCACAAATGCTATTTTATGTCACTTCAGAGCGCTAGATTTCAATTCTTTCTGTAAAATGTAAATCTAAGCTCAAAAACTGATTTTTTAAACCAATTAGGATTAAATGGAAGCGACTAAACATTCTTTTGAACAATTGAATACGTTTAGTTCGTGAAATATTTCCTTGATCTAAAGAATAACAAAAATATTCCTTATCGTTTATTCAATTATTCATTAGTTTTTCCATATTATAAAAGTTAGTTTTATTGGTACTTGCGTGACCAACTTTATACGACAAATAAAAGCATTCGTGTATTAGAAACCCATGTAATTTGATGGCGCTAAAATTTTAAAAAGTACATTTTCTTAATATATTGAATTCGAAGATAATCAGATTCTACCGTTTTCACATACAATTACAAAAATAACATATAACTACTTTGAGTTATTTAAGTTTTAGTAAAGTCATGTTTTAGGACAATTTTTGTTTTGGTCAAAAAATCTTAATATCATCAAATATAAAAGGGCACTGGTGTTCTTTCGTAAACTAACCAATTACAAATATTCAACAGAATTTGTAAACAATAAGTATTGTAAGTTATTATGAACCAGCTTTGAAGGCTCATATTTACAAATAGAGAAATGTAGTGAATTTTTTTGCCTCCAAATTTACATTAAAAATCACTTATGATCCAAAGCACTTTTGCTCAAAAAGATTCTGATAAAGATTTGATATATCATAACAACTCTATACTAGTAAATTTTGATATTTTTGATACTACTTCTCATACTGATTTTTTATTAAAACTTGACAGATGGAAAGAAAGTATTGGTCAAATGTTTTTGCAATTTTAAGGTATAACATTGTTGCTTTATCAAGAGAGCAAATATTGTACTTCAATGATTCCTGGCTTTAATTGCTTTATTGCTTATTGGTCTACTCTTGAACATAAGAACTTTGAACCTACAGAAATTGTGCTATAAACATGTATATCGCATTTGTGACTCATATTTTATACCTATGATGCTAATTTTAATGGCAATACTAGAAAAATGTAATACCAGTTTTCCGCAATGATTGTGTTTAATTTCAAATCATGCATCTGTTTGTGCCCAAAGCATTTATCTAAACCTTAGTGTATATTAACGCATGTTCGAAGCCAAAATATACAGCTGAAATTACGGTCCAGAACTTGTTGTTATGTTGTACTTGTGCTTGCTGATGTGTATAGTTGTAGAATATGTAAAGTACGACTACCCGAATTTGTAATTGGGTAGCCGCCTGTCTGTCCAGATTTAATTGTGTACCGTTATTCTGTCTTGCAAATGTGCAGCTTCACTGTGCACATCTCATGTTATATATTAGGCCTCTCATTCCTACTCAGCCATCAATAAAGTCAAGTCATAAGCTAAAAGTAGTAGTAGTAGTAATAAAATTGATCGAAATGTTGTAGCAGTTCCAGCGTACTGACTGCTTAAAAGTACACGATTAGGTTTAATTGACATTACCATTCTGCTAGGATTAACACTGTTTTTATTAACACTCTTTGAAAGGATAATGACACTGTTTTTTCTATCATATAAGTATTTGCTGATTGGTTCAGCTGCTCCTTTATTTGACCTGTAATCATTACTTTTATAAAACAATATGAGTTTTGTTTTTGATACATTTATTTTAAATTCACACCATTCTGTTACATTATTCGGACAACACTAAATTTTTATTTGTTTGTGTCGGTGAACTATTGAAATCTGGTAACAATGACAAACTTAAACCTATTCACACAAGGATTAAACAGTGTTGTGTTTTTCGTGACTCAATTTAGTTTTTGGATTATTTGAAACGATTGTGACTAGAAATGCCTAACTTCAGAAATCTAATTGTTATACCATCATCTTAAATTTCTATGAAGAAAAATGAAGGCGAGCAATATCAATATTTTGTAGTCTCTCCGTTTTTGTTCTCAATGCTCAAAAGAAAGCAGAAGAGGGATGCAACTAATGTGATGAACTACAAGGTACACAAAAAAGCATTAAGCATTAAGGGCAATAACCTTGAGTCCACAAAAGTTTGATTAATGACATGTATGTGTTTAACTACCGTGAAAATAAACTCGTTGTTAACGTTTAATTTTCCATTTCCCATTCCAAGTGGTTCCTTTTCGAGTTCCCAAAGCATTACCTCTCTTGTGTAAGGAGTTCCTCCAACACAAAATCGTTTTGTTTCACACGGGAGAGTTTGAATCCATTTTCGGCATAGGTCATTCTAAGACAAAGAAAATTTTATTTTAAATTCTTCATCTAAATATTTATAATCAATGTAAATTTACTTCACGTGACGCTCGTTGACCAGGAATGTACGATATTACTCCTTTCACAGCATGGTATCCAATGATCAAAGTTGTTGTTGTACCGGCATCCTCACTGAGTAAAAATGTCAGGAAAAATGAGAAAGTCATGAAAGAGTAGAGGTGAATCAATATCAGTACAATGTTGAACTTTTCATTTATCAATGAGTCGACGTTTTTGACTTGGCGATACAGTGCCCAGCAGTGATCATCGTCCTCATTTGAACTTTTTCCAGTTTCCATCTTCCTCGCAAGACAATCTTTGATTTTTCTTCCAAATGCCAAAATATGACTTTCGTTGTATTTTGCGATCCAAAAAATCAGATCTTTATAGCAATCCATCTGGGCATTTAAGCAGAAGGCCGAAATAACACCGAATGTTCCAAACGTCCACGATGTCCAGTTTAGTTCGGATGCATATTCATCAGTTATTGTTGTCATATTTCTCATTTGGTCAGGTGTCCACAGCATCAAGCCTTCAGCCGTGTCTCGAGAGTTGTTAAGAATCATTTCTTCAAATGAGCCGGCCATTGCCCATATTTTTACAGCTGACATTATAATTGATATGATTCCATTAACCATTGGTATCCATTTGACTTTGTTGTAGAATTCCGGTGGATTTTCTTTGTTTGCCAGTGCGTCAAACTCTTTGCAAGTTTGCATTGTTGTTGTCATTTCCTCATGACGAAATGCAAGAAAGTAGGTAAGGTATACCTGAAACACGCCACTTACAGTGAAATATCCAATGTCAATGAAATTGTTCATTGATCTGTCAATCATGAATTCCAGCACAAAGTATTTTATCAAGTTGAAGGATGTGAATGCTGACATGAGACCGATGTAATAAAAGATAACCTGTAAAAAAATTACAACCGTTTATCATTATACTAAACTGAAAACTTCTTTCTGAAAAATTCCCGCATCTGGAAAAAAAACTCGTAAAAAGAAATATAAATTAATTTTAAAATTCAATTCATTTCAATGGAAGCAATCTTACACATACACTTTAATATGCAGGTTTATTTTGTTTGAAATATACGATTAAATTTAATTGCGATGCAATAAAACTACTAATAGTTGTAATTTCCCACAACAACAGTTTAGCAACAACAATAACACTCAATGCCACTTTGATGTATGTCACAATTATATTACTAGCGCCTAACTTGTAAAAAATGATTAAGGTGCATTTAAAACTCATTCATTTTTCAATTGGTTCTTTATTGTGACAATAATAACCAAGATGTTCTTTAAAATAATTTTTTTGTATTAGGTTTTTTCCATACTTAAAGCTCAGTATAGTCTGCCAGCCTACATCCAACACCTTTATATGTTGAGCATGCTTCATGCAAATCAATAAAACGGCATCATTAAAATTATTACAATTCGTTGTTGAAGTTTGGATTTAGTTTTTTACAGTTTATTTTTCAATGAAGACGTAATACTGGTCGTAATGAGCAGGTTCCAGGACTTGCAAGCAAGCAGCTGTAAAGTGTCATCTGTACAACTTATGACATAAAACGATATTTTCGATGTTGCACATATTGGCATCGTTGATTAATCTATTTAACGAATAGTTTGTTTGTTTTTTGCTTCTCCGTCAATGCCCTAAAATTGATATTCTTCCAATTTTAGTTTTCAAATTTGACACTGACACCTTGGTTCAATATCTCTATTCTTAGTAATTTCACAATTTAGAGAGGATGTCACCAAGTTCTTACATATTTTTTTGCCCAAATGTTTTAATTCGATTGGTAATATTTCGATTATGGGTTTAAATTAAATCTCTTTGATTTAACAACACAGATTACCTTCGAAGTGACCTAAATTTACAGGTAGATTTTAATTCAATTATCCGTTTAAAACAGATTAATTATAGATTTCATAGGAATACCTCGACCATTAAAACTAATGCGAAAATCGTTTTCATGGCTTTAAATCGGACGCTTTTGCACCCTTTTTATTATCAAAAATCCTCCTTCGAAATATTTACGCTGCACGGTTTGCACCCTAGTTATTTATTTATTTCCCATATAATTATTAATTATTTTCCTAAATTTTATTTATTTGTTTCGCTCCTAAAATTTAACTATTTTCCTAAAATTTATTTATTTATTTTCCTCCTAATAATTAACTATTTTCGTAAAATTTATTTCCTTATTTCCCACCTAAAAATTAATTATTTTCCTAAAATTTATTTATTTATTTTCCTCCTAATAATTATTTATTTTCCTCCAATTTATTTATTTTCCTCCATTTTTTAATTTTTTTTATATATTTTACTTCGATGTATTTATATAGTTTGCTTCTATTTATTACTATATTTTCCTCGAATTTATATATGTTTTCTTCCAATTTGTTATATATTTTCCAGTTTTATTTATACATTTTCGTCCAAATGATTTATTTCTTAACTCGTTCATATTTGTTTGCTTAAATCTATTTAAAATTCAGCGTTCAGTTCACAATCCTCCTTTTTTAAAGAGGAAAAGGCTCTAAGGGTAAAGTAAATTTATCCAAGCTAGATGCTATATGAATGGCATGTTAAAAAAATTAAATCTTGAAATGTACATATAAAATAAGGAACGAAGCCATATTTAGAGCAATAGATTTTGTACATGTGAATTTTGTGATCCAAAAAATCGTGAAAATTATTCCTATTTCGATATATATTAGATATCAACAGTTCAAGGACATATTTAGTAGAAATTCCTGCTCTGTCGCGGCAAATAGGTTTTTATGCTGAAAAGTATCTGTGAAGAGGTTTTATTTGACTAAGCTGTATGCAAGTAGGTGCATTATACAAGCCAGGTGTATGTGTACTGGACGAAAGCGGATTAGGTCGTATGCCAATAAACTTTTGTGTATAAGCCTAGTATTCCAAAAATAACGTGTAACACTAACAGGTTTTGCTGTAATACGATTCTATAACTATATTTTCAAATTAAATTTTCAGAAAGCCTCCTGCTAAACACTTATGCTAAACCCGTACTCAAATCTTTGACCAATGCTTAACCCGTACTAATACTTCGGCCAGTGCAAAACCAAATGCTAAAACCATACTTCAATCTTTGACCAATGCAAAACCAAAAATGCTAAACCCATGTTAAATAAGTGGATGCTATTAATTAAATTTGAGTGATTAACACTACGGGAATGGTTTGCATTACGCTTAACCGCAAGTTAATTAAACTTAAAAGCTTAACCCCATGATGATTCCGAAGTTTATTAAATTTAAATGCTGAACCCTTAGCTAAACTTCATGATAAGCCCAATACTGAACCTCAGGCTAATCCACAAGTTCAGTAGTTTATTACATTGGTTTAGCCATGTGTGGTCCACCATTGGGATAATTTCATTAAAATACAAGAATTAGCTTGTCATATAATACTTGTTTTATACGTTTACATACATATGAATACATGGCATATTTCAATTACCGGATGCCGCACCTCGGCTTTATTTAATAATATATAAATATATTAGAATGAATATATGAACGCCTTACAGTGTTGTTAGTTTAAACAATGACACTGATAATGATAAGTGTCTTAGAGACACTTCACTTGACTACTGATTTTACGTTACTTGTGACGTTTAGGCTTACGACTCCTATGTATTAGAATCCAAATGGTAATCGACGACGTATGCGTCCGTGTATAGTTTGATGGATCATTCCATTTTAAAATGTCACTTGACATACTTCATTTAATGTAAGTGATTTGTTCGTATAGTTTTATTTTAAAATTGTATGCTCAGCAAAAATAACAGTAGCTTTTAACAAATTTAAAAGAACAAACTGCGAATTGCATTGCACATGCTAATTTAGTGTGCGAAGGAGCTATCGACTGTTTCAAGTCTTGCTGATTGCAAAAAAAATCTTTTTGGTTTTTAAGAATGGAACATTTCTTACCGTCTTGATGATCGACAAGGCATACTGGCGTTGGGAGACTACATTATTTTCTCTTCTGTCCCATGACTGCGGTGCCAAACAGCAATGGTAGATGAAATCAACGTATGGGCCCACGTATGGTGAGGGGCAGTTGCGAGGTGTAACATTACCCCAGGTAGGGGAAGTTTCCACTGAAATTTCAACGACAAATTCATCTCGTCCTTGAACAGCACTTCCATCCTGTTGCACACCTGTTTTCCTTCTTCGCAACTCATTCTTCCGATCGATACTGCGCCCTTGAATTTGCCCTTTCGTCTTATTTCCTGATTGTTGGAAAATTTTCAAATGCCGTGAAGTTGACCCAGGATCACTTTGCGAGTCCATGCTATCTTCGTCGTCGTTTTCCCCCTTTGCTCCAGTACCATAGCTCAAGCTTGATTCACTAATTGCTTTAATTCGACCAGCTAGAACACGCTGCCTTCTCTGATAATCATTTGATTGTGTATTTCCTATTTTTTCTTTTGTATTTTTGGATTGCGTTGGTTTTTGCCCTGACATATGCCTTGACCACGGAACGAGGGGAATATCACTACCCCCTTGGTCAGGCATGGTTAAACAATAAATTTAGCGTAATTTTGATAGTGCATAATAGGTAGTATTCCAACCTATTTTGAAGACAGAAATGAAATGACTTCACTGGAGAAGAAAACAGTTCAATGGATTAAAAACGCAATACAAGCATTAGGTAAGAAATAAACCGTGCGTCCAAAATGTTACGTGACACGATGCCGGCGTAACCGGACAAATCGAGGATAAAACAGTGATATTTAATGTATATAAGGCCAAAAATATCCAGCTGTGATATTTTTGACAACATTTTTAAGCATTTTAAACACAGGCATTAACACCCAACGGGTCTCTGCATGGTCAGCAGGGACAATTCAAAATCTTGTCACTGGAAGATTTGAAAGAATTTGAACGCACGATATAAATTGTATCATTCCATATGCTATCATATACAAGTAGTTCATTTATTATTTAGAACACAAACCAACATGAGATGAATCCAGAACATGTGTAAGCATTCAATAAACATGGAAACGGAATACGTAATGTAAAATGTGTGAAATTATTTTACACATATACAGTACATTATTTTGTACTGACCGGTTTTTTCTATTATCCATGAGCGAGAGCTTCGAAAAGCCAGTCTTTTTTTGTTAAATTTGATATTTTGCTTATACATTTATACCTACCAGGAATAAGTAATATATAATGTGTAAGAAAAGTTGTATATGTAATAAATAAGACTTGCGGAGAAGTGAATCATGCTTTTGCTAACGTGTCATAAGCCAATTTGCTTAGGGAAGTTTACTCAAAAGACTACGTTGAATGTCCTCGCTTGTGTTCCATAGAAAATCTGCTTCGTGCTTATTTTGTACCCGAATAAGTATCATCAAAAACTGTGACGTCAAAGCGTACTTGGGAATCTAATATTTTGTCGTGGAAGGCGCACGAACTCGTAAACGTATTTAAATATTAAAGATAATAAAAATCCTAAACCAAGCATACATAAGTTTCTTTGTTTTTATTTTAAGCTCCACGAAACCACGAACAGGCTTTCTATACTATAAGCTATGATGTATTTTGGTAAATAACGCGCTTGGTGTTGTGTTTGTCAGTGCATATATAGTGTCATGAAAAAGCCAAATACGTAGATACTATGAAATCACTAGGATAAGTTGTCATTGGTAACGGCAGAAAATGCTTCAAACTAAAAGAGGTTACATCATCCTGTCATAACTCGCATTATTACAATCAAAGTAATTATCATTCCAATTGACTAGTGATAATGTTTGCTTTTATTATTAAATCCCATTGAAAAATGGGATAAGCCTAAAAAGACCTAGAGTCTGTATGCGCCAAATAGTACAAATGTTTGCAAACCAGAAAAAATAAATTCTCAAATATAACTACCGAAAGCAGCAAATAAAATGATGAAATGCAAATCGAAGTTAATCTATATTAGGTATACTATAAGTAATCCCGCACTAGCAAGAATTTTTAAAATGGCTTCACATGTCTATAAGAGTTAAAACTAGAAAATGCCTTTAGGTAACATGGTGCAATCCCAGTCGATCCTAAGAAAGTGTCCCAGTCCAACTAAGAACAATCAACAACTACCCAGTTCCATCACAATCTACTGACGAAAATAATAAAAACAAGAGTAAAAAGTGTTTAAAAGAACGGTCCAATTTGACCCTTCATAAATAAAGTCATTCAGCTATATTGCAGCGGTTCACCTACAAATGAATTCAACAGTAGAATGTAAATCTACTGTAACTGGAAAATCCCACTAGGGACATCAGTGTTACGTTGTGATTTAGGATAAGGGGTCATACATATAGAACGTAACGCAAAAAAACTCTTTTTGATACCCCTCCCACATGTCATGCTTTTTTTATATTGCAATGACATACTTCAAGGTGTAATTATGCAATGTAAGTTCTAAAACGTAAACGTTGTAAGGTGTAGTAACGAAAATGTTGGAGTGGCTGGAAAAAAAAGCAAATATTAAGAAGTGTTTTTTCCACTGGTGTACGAGTCCATAATTTACTTTTGACATCTTTACTTCTGAAACATTCGATTTGAAAACATGAATGATTGCCTAGCTGCTGTACTTCACCGTTACAAAAATGTAATTCCCATGACTAAAGGTCTTTACTTTATGGCTTCACCGGCAACGGTTGCCATATTATAAACCTTCTTATCGTCTCTAAAAATAGTCATATTCGGTTAGTGGGTTTGGGGAACAAGACAAAGCCGATGATGACTCTCTAAATACTTATACTTTTTTTGTACTCTTTTGCACCAATGATACTCATAATAATCACAATACGTCGGAAGGAAAGAAAGTGATAATTTCTATGTTTTTTTCCTTATATATAACTAGAAAAGGCCATTTAAGTTTGAATTTCCCCTTGACTGTATGAATGGTGTGACTGTATGTATATGTGTGTGTGAGTGTTTAGCAGTAGAATGTTTGTGAAATGTTGAGAGAAAAAAGAAGGAGAAGAGCAATCGAAAAAAGGAACGGATATGCATGCATACATAAAAACATAGAGAGAGAGGGAAGAGGTGTCTGAATTAGGTTTACTCAACCAAGGAACCAATCAAAAAAGGTGGCTCTCCTTGCTTAGGATTGACAGCTTGCTTATGATTTTGATTAATCAGCATGCATATGCGCTGCCACGACAAATATCATTCGTATTTCATTGCCGTTACTATAAACAAAAACACATATTTTTATTAGGACATGTATGCATACGCATAAGCACACATAAACGTGTCTTTCCCCACTTCCAAATGTTGCTAACTTTTCTTGACAACATCACATGCATCAGAACCAGATCAAATCCATCTTTTCAATGCCTACTTCATAAAAATTAGCTGGTTTAGTACAGTTCTGCCATCACATCACATATACACTGACATAGCCAATAAAGTCAATGTTCCCCTTCATTATGACCTCCATAACGTCGTTCCTTGTCTCCTTCCAGTATCCTTGCATAACTTGAACCTAACAATCTGATATACATTTACTCTACAGCAATAAGAAAAAGTTGTTTCCTTTTGTATCTTTTTTATGTGTGTACTCCACTCAAAAACTGAACTAAGTAGGCAAGTTGTCATATTATGAAAAAATGATGAAAGCGTCATAGTCTGCGACATAATATGAATGGCAACAAAATGTAATGTGTAATACATGGATTCTTATTACCATGGTATGTCACACATAAATACGTACACAACTATCAAAGGGAAACCCAAAAAGAAATGATTGATTTCTTGAGTTAAACTGGACAAGGTCTAAATATATACGCATGTGTGTGCACATATGTATGCACGCATATGGGCAATAGGGATTTAAGTTTGGTTCAACCATTTATTTTTTTGGTGGTTACACAAAATATATTTTGGGAAATGAACACAATTTACTTTTTACCATTTCAAAGTTGTTTAATGGAGAATAAATTAAGTCCAAAGAAAAGCAGTTTGAAGACATAACAAAGTTTTATTTGTCTCTTCCCTACTAATGGTAGTGGTGGATAAAGTAATTTAAAAACTGAGATGTTTTATAACATTTTGTATTTGCTTTAAAATGTATGCTATAAGTGTACATTACCCAAACGAAGTTAAGCTTAGAAATTTGGTTGATGGATTGTTTTATGGGAATATGGTTCTCACGCACCTAAAATGTACGCGTTTTCCCCCATTTTAATTCAATATAATCCCCGAAAAATATGTCACCTAATTATGTACTGCCGTAAGATTAGCTTATCGTCACAAAAAATATATTTGACTAACAACTTGAACTATTGATTTACTGCTTCTGTGACTTTTTTGGGCGACCTGGTCCACGTTTCATTTCTAAACCTGCAGAAGTAGCCTCATATGGTATATCTAACTTGTCTATCATTGTAGCTAAACCAATTGCGTGAAAGTGAAAACAACCAACTTAATGCATAACCTGTTTTCGATTGCGTTGTAAGAACCCCCGAAGTTGCTGCTTCAAGAGCTCCCACAGTTTCTTAGGACGAAAAGTTAGCAAGATGCTATTAGGTAAAGTTATCCCGCATTTTAGGCAATCATGAAGCATCATCATCAGATCTGTGGGTTTTGTGATCCACACCGTTTGTTGTGACAACAAAAACTTCATTCCTTAAAACTTTTTTCGTTAATTTTGATAGGACATTCTCTTCCATGTGCACAGTAAAAGTCAATACGTTCGCTATTTTTGCAAACGCTTGTCTTTACATTTCATTCATGCACTAGTTCATCCTGTGATATTTTGATTTCCTTCGATTTCAAACGCCTTCTTTCAGTTAAAATTAAACCACCGCCATTGTAAATCTGAATCACTGTCTGATATTTTCACCTTTTAATTTAAAATTGTCACTTAAAAATAATCACTCACTGAAGTTAAGGTAGCATTTTTAACTGATGCTTTAAGGGGGAAACAAATTCATTCGATTTTTTTTGTCGGGGATAAAATAGGACTAATTTGGTGGAGAACAGCGCAATAAAAAGGTGGTCGATGCTGATGCTTCAAATATTCCATCTTATTGTTTGCAACACAAGAAGAAAAGAAGCCAAATTTGGTCTTTAGAGTGCGGTTGACGAGCAATAAAAACGTTATGCGCGTATGAAAATTTCAGGTAATAGAGTAAGAAAAATATATATTTGTAGCTACTGTCCCATTGTACCTAACTTAAACTTGACAAAACGATGAAACTCAGTCACACAATTCTACACTGCTTATATTGCGGTATACCAGACTACCAGTATAAAAATGTATTGTATTGGGTTGGTTAGTACTGGAGATTGTTAAGTACTTGATTATTTGACTGGGTTATTTTAGTCAAGGGGAAATTGTCAGGCTCATTATCAATGACAATGAATTGACGAAATTTCCACTATGAACACAGCCAACTAAATGCGGAAAAGCGTAATAAAATGCAATATTCTTTGAAATCAATCAATCGATCAATAATCAAAATATTTTTTTAAATAAACTTTTGTAGAAATTATTTCGACAACAATATTTTGTGATCACATTTAATAATAACTGTAAGGTATTTTTTACACAAAACTAGTTCTATGCTTCGTTTTGTTAAATAATATTTGATCACCAATGAAGTCCTTAATTAAAAATTTAAAAAAAATATTAGCGTAAAAGTCAAAATAAATTATTGAGGTTGGATTCATACTTTTAGATAATTTTTGAAGATTTGGTGAACAATTTATTATAACTAAACCGTAAAGGTTATACCCGGTACAACTGACCAAACACAAGCAATTCTCTTGTGTATAGTATGGATGACAGACAGACAGACATATACGGAAAGTCAAGTTGGCGCAGCAGTATTTTCTCGCTGCTCTTCTGACCCGTGTCGGACTACAATTTTCCTATTAAAATATCAAATTAGAACAATTTGGATAATAAATAACTTGACTTTGTGATTAGCATGACATAAATAAATACAATATAAAATATATTAGCACAAATTGGTTCTAGTTTACCAGTTAGTTGTCCTTCTCAAAAACAAGAGCCAGACAAATGAAGACACTAAAAAGTTTTTTTGGAAACCGTTTTTGGCACTCGAGTACAATATTACCAATTTAATAGTTGAATTGCTTCGTATATGTAGGTAAAACTTCTGGAAAACTGGAGCATTTTTTGTGGAAAAAGTAGAATAAGTTTATGTTATCAGCTCAATGGTCTTCTAGTTTGTGATGCTGGATAAAGGCGATTTCCTATCTTATACTTGCTGTGTTGCATTTTTAATCATTTAAATAGTAAATATATACAGTAATGTATAGGGAAATGCATGTACCATGCATCAAAATACTTTGCGCACGAAGCTTTTACGGCGTAAGCTCCACAGGTAAAAATCTCCACAGCAAAATAAGCTCCACCTACCTTAATCTCCCCTGACATGGATACCCTCATTTAAAATCTCCACGTTCTAAAATCTCCTTGTGCCAAAATCCCCTCAGATCAATGGAACATTTAATTGAAGAAATGATTGATCATTTCTTGACTCAATAAAGTATTTTTTAGGCGGGCAACCCGGATCCTAATATTTACTTTCCTTATCTCATTAATAATACGAGTATAATGTAAAATTCTAATATCCAACCACCGATTGCGGGGAAATATGTGATGTAATGAACGTATATGTACGCTTAAGTTCGCTTTTGAACGTTCATGTATGCATGAATGTCAGAATCGACAACGAAAAAATTTGCAATTTAAAATGTATATTACCTTGTGACCCCCATATATCGGGTAAAGGGCGATATAGGTCTGAAATGCAATCCATTTTGATCAGCTGATGATCGTGCATCAGAATCGACAGTAAAAAATTGCCATTTAAAATACATGGGGCCTTGTGACTCCCATATCTAGGGTCAGGGATGATATCGAGGGATGATGCATTCCGTTTTGATCAGATAATGATCGTGTATCAGGATCAACAATAACTATTTTTGGCATTTAAAAAGCATGTGACCCCCCACAAACACACACATACACACAGAGAGAGAGAGAGAGAGAGAGAGATACAGACGGTGTAGCTAAATCAATAACTACGTAGCTACGCTAATCGTTAGTTAATAACGAAATTATCACACCTTAAATATTACTTTAAAATATAATACATGAAAATTCAGCAATAACAGAATGCAATGTGGAAGTTAATATAATTTTGTAATGCACCTGCATATTTATTTAAATGAGGTGCAACCGAACCTAGCCGAACTAAACCATATTAACTTGCTAATTAGGTTAAAGCATAAAAATTTGGCTGTGACTATTACGTTTTGCATTCAATATTACATTCGCCACTTAAGGCGTCGTCATTTGACTTTGGATAGTGATATATGCACATATATGTTTCATATCCTTTCTCTCTCATTTTGTTGATGTTTTTCAGTGAAGTATCTAAAGTAACTTCATTTCGGCTGTAAATAGTTTCCTCTATTTTCCACCTCTCATTCTGAATTATATTTAATACTGCTCAATATTCAGTATTATATTATCACTTTTTAAAATAACCTGCATCAGATTATAGAAAAGCTGATTCCGGTGTTACAAGGGGTCATCCATAGCATACGTGCGTTGCTAATTTTGCGTGAGTGGGAAATTTTTATGCAGCAAGTTCTACGTAAGACTGTGATGCAATAAAGGTAACTGTATATGTATGAATGCACTTACTCATTTTTAAAGAAAAGTGCATTCCGCATACACCTACAGTGAATGACCCCATATCACTTCACTCCCTTTACATCGTCATCAACAACACAACAGAGCAGCGAAATTACTTAGCTTGCTAAACTAATACCGAGGAGGAGTGAACTCATACAACTTTTTAAGTGTGAGGCTGGGCAAATTGTGAAAATGGTAGAGTAGGCTGGGGCAAATTGTGAAAATGGTAGAATAGGCTGGGGCAACTTGAGAAAATGTAAGAATAGGTTGGGGGCAATTTGATAAAATGCTATGGAAGGCTGAGCCACTTGAGAAAATGTTATAAAAGGCTGGGGCAACTTGATAAAATGCTATAGAATGCTGGGACAACTTGATTAAATGCTATAGAATGCTGGGACAACTTGAGAAAATGTTATAAAAGCCTGGGACAACTTGAGAAAACGCTATAGAATGCTGGGGCCACTTGA